>SNVD02005342.1:124336-227065 GCA_013180625.2 Boswellia sacra
CTGGTTAAGGGATCGTTCTCTGCCACAGATATGGATTTGCGAATTAATTATAGAATTGTCATCCAATTACACCATTGAAATTATCAACCGTAGATAACAACAAGCTCTGTTATCCCAATCTTTCCTTACTTTGTTGTTAAATAAAACAGGCTCTTTATATAATCTCTATCCATTAAACAACCTAGAACAAGCTCTCTAAATTTAATTCAATGGATGCATTACGATAAGAAAGATAGGTTGATCTAAGCAATAAACACACAAGCTCGATTATTTAACTTAGGTTGTATTCTCCAATTGCAATCTCTGATCACAATTTTGCTACTAAGGATTAGAAATTCAAGACAATTACGGATCAAGATTTCTAGTCTAGCAATAAATCACAACCAGATTATATTCAGTTGGCCACTCAAATACAATCAGCAAGCAATCATAAGCATTAACTATGGGAGAATACAAGCAACTTCAATTAGAGAATTGGATAACAATATCTTGCACAACAACTCAAAAGAACCCCAAGAGATGAGAGAAATCCAAAGATGCAGCCTCCTCCACGTTCTCCCCTCTTCAAGTTATGAAATAAAACCTAAAATGTGTTTAAATACTCTGCTACAGTAACGTGCTACAGTGTCCCGTATTATACATGCTACAGTGATGTGTGGAATTACATTTCTACACTTCTCACACTGTTTTGATACAACTTTCGGTACACTGAATGGATTCATAAACCGTAAATTTCTCCAAAAAGTAGACTTCGAGAGCTTTTCAACGTTATATGATATGTCATCGGGCTGTCTCTTATACACATCTAGATGTGTATAAGAGACAGCAATTAAATCCGAGAAGATGGTTGACTAGCAGAGGTGAAAATGAAGGGTTTTACTCCATTTTTGTGCAAGTTGCTCCAAAACTCCTACAAACATCAAAACCACACAAAAACATAAAAATACCAAGGAATATAGCAAAGAAACATGGACGAATTGATATGAAAATGATATATAAATAGACACTTATCAACATTAATCTCGCAAAATACATGCCTGGTCTAGGAAAGACCTTTTACCCTAAGAGGCGAAGAGCAAAGAGATTACAAGTGTGTTATAAATGTGCTAGATGGAATTGTAACCTGACTTGTCGTTCATTAGGTTTTGTGTCCAGAAATAGAGAAGATAAACTATCATTTATTAAGAATGGTTTGAGTAATGAGTCGCTGGATAATGTTTGTAACTCTCGAGTCACATTCTTGTGGACTTGTTTCAGCGTGAAGTGTTAATCCTATGGACACAATTTTCCGGATGATTGCAGTGTTTAATAGTCTAGGGAATCTACTAAAAACGACCCTGTTTGCCAGTTTATAAGAAAACTGGATTGGGAAGCAAATCCCCGACTCATAAAAGGCGTTTCAGCCGTTACTGGACGTAAAACCAGAGGAAGATGTGAGCCACATCACAACTACTTGTATATTTGAATGTGTGTTGTTGTTGTCGAATTTTATTTCTTTCTTGTTTCGTTTGATCTGATTATCAAAGTTGTTTATTGTGTTGTTGTTGTTTGTTGATTTTGTTTGTTTTAATTTCAAGTTTTCTTTTTGACAACCATATGACTACCCTATGACATAAGCATACGTGGGAGACAAGTGTGGAGGTTTTATCAACCTCCACCGAAAGGATATCATCTTACTTTTCATGCTCATGCTAGGAGACAAGTGTGGCGGTTTTGTCAAACCCCGCCGAAAGTATATTTCCATTCTTCATGCTTCACGTGGGAGACAAGTGTGTAGGTTTTGTTAAACCCCGCCGAAAGCATATCTCATTTTCTCAAATCTTGAGGCGATAAATCTTCATCGAGCAACCCCCACCGAAATTATGTCTCCATGTGTCAAATTTGAGATTTTACGTGTGTATATATCCATGCTGCATATTTTGAAATGGTCATTTTATAACATGTCTGCACTTGAATCGCATTAATACCTACGTACGTCATTGTCTTACACAAGTTAGAGCACTTGTAGAAATGGAGAAAACACCAATTCGGCGATTCCAAATATATGCGTATTTTGGGATCGCAATTTGGTAAAGATGGAGAGTTTACAACAGCAGCTCTTGATCTTGGTAGGACATTAGCTGCGAGGGGTATTCATTTGATTTATGGAGGGGGTAGTCTTGGGTTAATGGGGTGTGTGTCGACAGCTGCATCCCTAGGAGGGAGCAAAGTTCTCGGCATTATCCCTAAACCATTAGCTGTACGAGATATCGTAGGCAACACAATCGGGGAAGAGTTACAGGTCTCTAGTATGCATGAGCGTATTGCACATATGGTCATTAAATCTGATGCATTTATAGCTTTGCCCGGTGGTTATGGTACATTAGAGGAGATATTTCAAATCACCTCTTGGGCACAGCTAAACATCCATCGGAAACCCATTGGTTTGTTAAATGTTAATAATTTTTTTGATGGTTTGTTGTCTTTCTTGATCAAGCTGTAGAAAAAAACTTCATCTCACCGTCAGCGAGGCAAATCCTGGTTACAGCTTCAACTGCAGGGGAGTTAATTGACAAACTACAAGAATTCGTCTATTCGCCTGATCCAACAACGGCTCGGATAGATTGGTTTGGAGAAGGAAATAAAAGGCGTAGACTGGATTTAACGCTCCATCTGTAATCTCTATCTATTGGTTTGCTTCATTTTTGTTTACTTTCTTTTTAATGTGTTTATTTGAGATTTTTCATGTCATTTCTTTTGAGTTTTTTTCAGGTTATTTCTTTCACCCCAGGTAATATTTTCTAATCATGGCTTTTAGAGTGGTGGCTTAAAAAGTTTAATTCCTCTTGAAACGCATTCTGGATCTCTTCAATCCATAATGGCTGAATAAGGAGGTTAACTTCTAAACTTTTTAGACCCATTCTAACTGACTTGTTTTTGTTTGCTGGCTTATTGGACTTTGTTATTTTATGAGTAAGTTTAGTTTTGTGTAGTTTAGAGTTGTTGTGTGTTTTTGTCTTTATCAGTTTTGATTCGAAAAAAAAAAACATTGTGGAAAAACCTGAGAATGGCAGAATATGGGGTTTCCTTAACTCTTGAAACGCATTCTCACTAATAAATTTGTAATTTGTTTATTTTATGTTGTTTGAAGTGTCTTGTTTCTTGTTTTGTTCTTTCATAATAAAGGTATATAGGCTGGAAACCTTAAGTCTGCGGGCTACTGGTCCTAAGGATTGTTGAAATATACAATCTTGACTCAGGTGTAACAACGCCACGTACCTCTTTTCTTGCATTTGTGGGTCAATGATAAGGCAATGATTGAATTAAGAATAACTCTTGGAAAATGATAAATGATGCATAGATCTGTGTGCTTGAAATGTATATTAGTTTTTGCTTTACCTTTGATTCCTTGCACAACATTGAGCACCGAGCCATTATCACGAGTTATTTGTTTACTTAGAGAAGGTTTATGCAATTTAAGTTTCTTCATATTTCAATGAATTCTAGCAACTCTGTTGATGGTCACTCGTCGGGCGAAATCCTAGACTGTGCAACATTGGGGAAATGATTTAGGCCATCTTTGGACCGTTTGAGCCTTAATAGCCAACCTTGACAGAAATTGATCCCTAGTTACCCCTTTAAGCCTCTGTAAGCCTTTTTCTTTGTTAACTCACTAAAAGATTTCCTAACCTAAATGAATTTGTTCCAAACAGTTATCCCTTACCTATGAGCATGTAGATCATTCCCAATTAAATTCTGAGCTATGTTCTGGTTTTGGGAAGTTAGAGGAGGTTGGATTGTGCCATGAGCAATGCAAGTGAGTTTTATTATGTTTGTAAAAAAAGAAAGAGAGAGAAAAAAAAACAATCTATATTTATCTTCCACGTACTTAAACATTGAGGACAATGTGTTGTTTAAGTGTGGGGGAGGGGAATTGCAGTTAAAAAAAAAAAAGAAAAAAGAAAAAAAAGAAGATTGAGTGTTCTAAATGAGTTTGGTGAAGTAATCTGGCGAATTGAAATAAAGTTGTGTTATGAGGTTGAGCTCTACATAATCTTGAATGATTTTATGTGTTTGTGGGTGATTTAAGCCTAATTATTATCCTTTATCATACCTTCACCCAAGCCAAACGTTACAAGCTTAATAAAGTCCTACTTGATCCTTCGTGTTGTACTGGTCTACATTAGTGGAGAGTGACTTGAAAAGCAGGCCTACGGAGTTCGTTTATACACACATCTTCACTATTAAATATGATTCATTTTTATACATAAACTCATCCGGGTTACAAGTGATCAGGTGAGAATGGCTCTACACACACACACTTGAGGAATTGAAGTGAAGCGAAACTAATATTTCGAATAAAATTGTTGATCAAGTGCATTATTTTGAAGTTTTCCTTGGGTTATAATTAAGTACAATCATTTAGGCCTATTTGCAAGATGAAGCATTTGTGTGTTTTAATTTTTTGTTGATTCTGTTTCGGTTTAGTTTTATTTCATATTGTCGTAGTTGCTTGAGGACTAGCAAAGTCTAAGTGTGGGGGAATTTGATAAGTGTCTATTTATATATCATTTTCATATCAATTCGTACATGTTTCTTTGCTATATTCCTTGGTATTTTTATGTTTTTGTGTGTTTTTGATGTTTGTAGGAGTTTTGGAGCAACTTGCACAAAAATGGAGTAAAAACCCTTCATTTTCACCTCTGCTAGTCAGCCATCTTCTCGGATTTAATTGTATTGATATACAATGAACCCGATGACATATTATCTACCGTTGGAAAGCTCTCGAAGTCTATTTTCTGGAGAAATTTACGGTTTATAAATCCATTCAGTGTACCAAAAGTTGTAATCAAAACAGTGTGAGAAGTATAGAAATGTAATTCCACAAATCACTCTAGCATGTATAATACGGGACACTGTAGCAGGTTACTGTAGCAGAGTATTTAAACACATTTTAGGGTTTTATTTTGAGAACTTGAAGGGAGAAAAACGTGGGAGGAGGCTGCATTTCTGGATTTCTCTCATCCCTTGGAGTTCTTGAAGGAGAAAGAAGATTTTGAAAGAGAAGGAACTACAATTCCAAAAAGATTCATCTACAAAGAAGATTTTCAAAGAATTTGCTAAGTTCTTTCTTTCCTTTTCAATTCTGGAATTTCTCTATATTGTATTTGTTATTCTGATTGAATATGTGTAACTAAATCTGAATTGGTTGAGGGTGATTTCAAAGCCCTTGATATGGTTTTTGTAAGTTGATTGTGCAAGAAGTTGTTATCCAATTCTCTAATTGAAGTTGCTTGTATTTTCCTATATCTAATGCTTATGATTGCTTGCTGGATTGTATTTCTAATGGCCAACTGAATATAATCTGGTTATTGTCTATTGCTAGACTAGAAATCTTGATCCGTAATTGTCTTGAATTTCTAATCCTTAGTAGCAAAATTGTGATCAGAGATTGCAATTGGAGAATACAACCTAAGTTAAATAATCCGAGCTTGTGTGTTTATTGCTTAGATCAACCTATCTTTCTTATCGTAATGCATCCATTGAATTAAATTTAGAGAGCTTGTTCTATGTTGTTTAATGGATAGAGATTAAATAAAGAGCCTGTTTTATTTAACAACAAAGTAAGGAAAGATTGGGATAACAGAGCTTGTTGCTATCTACGGTTGATAACTTCAATGCTGTAATTGGATTACAATTCTATGTTAATTCACAAATTCATATCTTGTGTCAGAGAATGAACTCTTAACCAAGTGTCTCTCATTGATTTTTCACTCCATTTAACTTTGCTTTGTGTTATTCTTTATTTGCTTTCGTATTAAGTTTAGTTAATCAATCAACAAAACCCCCCCTGTTTAGTTTATTATTGCTGGAAAATAACAAATTCAATTAGAATCAATCCTCGTGGGAACGATATCTACTTATCACTTTATTACTTGTGCGACTAGTATACTTGCTAGTTTCGAACGCATCAAAAGGCGAAGATGTCGAGAGGGAAGAAAGAAAGACAAAGTAAGAGCACTTTGTCGACTTTTTTGTCTCACACACCTCTCCAAAGTAGGGGGTAAGCTGTAGACATTGAATTTTTGCGACTCGATGAGGGAATGAAAACGAATGTCAGGCAAATAAAATGATCAAAATGCCCTTAGAGGCCAAGAAAGGAAAGGTGAGAAGGAGTTGGTGAAAGATCTCAACAACTAAGTGACTTCAAGAAATCACAAAAATTAATCCACGAGGAATCTAATGATGAGTCATATATTATTGCAAAGTACGGATATCTAATTTTCATAGAAATTTACGGATCATGAATCAGAGTTGAACTCGAAAGGTTATAAGCAATTGAATACACAAAGGTCAGATGGGACTGCATTGCAAAATAGGAAGGGTTCACGTGGTACTATTCATGCAATATTATTCATAGATTACTGTTTATCCGAATCCCAAATTGGTTTTTTATCACTTTTTCACTCCAATGAAAGCCTAGATAAGCACACTTTGGGTGCAATTCTCAAGACTTCCAAAATCCTCTTAAGACATTCGAAGGTTTTTTATTGCTCCAAACTTGGAAAGGATACATCCTGGGAGCACTTTTCTCTTCTCCCTTATATTTTCTTCTTTATTTTCTTGCTTAGAATTAAGGATGCTTAGGTTAATTTATGCTTAGATTAAGCATGTTAAGATTTATTTTGATGCTTAGAAGTATGCTAAGGTTATTATGAATTGCTCTAACCCTTGTTTGTTTTGCAAGATGGATAAGCGTGTCGTGGTAAGTCCGCTATTCCTTCTTTATTAGAATCATGCTTAGGAATTTAATTTCTTTGCAAATGCTTAGAATCATGCTTAGCAGCACATGATTAGAATCATGCTAAAGAAGACTTATATTTGCTTTGATGTATACTAGGAAATAGCATAGAATAGGTAAGAATTACCATTTTGCCCTTGGATGCTGTGATTGATTTCAATTGCTTGAATTAGGCTAGAATATGCTACAAATGCCATGTTTAGGCTAGAATATGCCATGATAACAATGTTTAGGGTAGCAATCCCATGAGTTGATATGAGTAATGCTAGAATAGCAATAGGTAGAATTGCCATGATAGAATTTATCAAATTTAGCATAGAATGCTATGATATTAGATTATGGCTTTATATGATTTATAATATATGAATGTTTGTATTATAAAAGTGTAATTGTGTGATGCCATGAAGGTGGTGGACTCACATTGATGGTGAGGGACCATCACTAGGAATGAATGATTTAATACATGAATAGAGGTTTAATAGATGTTGAATAGACTCACGTTTACTAGTGAGGAATTCATCATCTATTGGATCTCAAATAGACCATTTGTCTTTGATATTATGGATGAATGTACATTTTAAATATTATTTTATTAAAGAATAAAAGCGATGTAATCCTCTTCCCCTTTCCCTAAATGGAAATGTAATCCATTCTCTTCCCTCTTTCTATGGACGATTATAACTGCTTTGATGGAATAATCACCTCACATGTGTAATAAAGATAAAACAGAATTGTGTGCATAAAAATGAACAACACTAAGTGGACTAAGTAACAACATGAGATGTGAATATTTAGTGCTTCCTAGTAGAGGCCGGATCTTGATCCGGGCAGGTCAAAAGACTCATACCTAACTTTCCAAACCCATCTCTAAAAGGATGAGGGTAGTTTAAGTCCTGAAGCAAGTAATTGAATTGCCCCTATTCATTCCCAATTGAATAATTAGGTAGCAACTCCATTCTCCAAATATGTCTATAGCTCGTTTGTGTTCCCTTAAATCTTGAAAAAGGCTTTGACATAGTGTCATGGTTGCAAACTCTCTAATGGGATGAAAGCCCTATTCATAATGAGCATGCATTACATCATGCATATATGCACTTGCATGCATGGCGTTAATACCTTTGTTTTATAGCCATCATACCTTAGGTTAGATGAGGTGGTCGTTTGACAAGCAAGAAGAACTAGTTGTTGAAATGGCTGCACTAAACAACAGTGAAGATATAGTACAATTGAGGGTCGATATGACTGTACTCCAACAATAGTTGGCCCAACTTGTGGAAGCTATGCAAAATGGGTCTAACCGCAAAAACCAACCACCACCTCGAGGTGATGGTGCTGATGAAACTGAGACTAGCCAAGGCAAAGATAAGGGGAAAGGCCTAGCTATATAAGATGTCAAGAGATTGGCCAAAGACATGGAAAAGGTCCAATCTCTCTTGAAGAATAAGAGACTGAAAGGGGTCAAAGTGGTAGATGACATCTTGCTTATTGGGGATAGTGATTTGTCACCAAAGTTTTGTATGCTAGATTTGTCTAAGTTTAATACAGAGGGCAACCTGAAGACGCATTTGATACAGTATGCTCCTATCATGGTTGCCACTAATTTGACAAAAGAGTATATTTTGAAATATTTCATGTTATCCTTAGAAGATGATGTGATAGTATGGTACCATGATTTGCCCGAGAGGGTTCGACAAGATGGGGAAAAATTATCTGAGCAGTTTATGGAGCAAAATCATCACAATACCCAATTAGGGGTAACCTTGAGGGATTTAGAGATGACTCAACAAAAGCACAATGAGACCTTTTTAGAGTACTTGGTTTGTTGAAGGAACAAAGTAGCCAAGATGACAATGAGGCCCGCATAAAAGAACTAGTCCGTATGGTGATCAATAGGGCCCATTCTTTCATTAGAGATAGGCTTGTAGGCTTTCCAATCAAAATTTTTGAAGACTTGTATAATCCAAGCATTCAAATAGAAGATTTGGAGGCTAGACAAAAGAAGAATAACAACTACCCTAGAAGAAATCATAGGCAGTATGACCAAACTAGTGAGTTCAATGACAAGAATGTAAAAGAGCATCAACCAAGGAAGTTTAGTCAATTAGGACGACCCTTATCTAAAGTATTTAAGGAGCTTTGAGAATTTCTTCATCCAAATTCAAAGGTATTATCCATGCTAGACAAAATGGCTAACTTCTTCCATATATCGTGCTTCTTCATTGTAGGTGGCAAAGTTGCTTCTTAGATACCGTTGACAAGAACTATTGGTGAATTTTCTTCTTTTTGACATGTTCTCAACAACAAGTTGAAATGCTGAATATGAGTTGTGTATTAATTTGATTCACATTCAAATTGTCCAAACATTTCTCAAGTTCAATAGCTCAAGAGCAATACATTGACATTGTGGTTGTTCACAATTTCGACTCTAATACTAGAATCACTTCATTCAGGATTCTTTATGTGTGTGTGTGCATAGCCAATCATACTTCACTTCTTAAGACTCGGATAGCTTTATGCAAATAGAAAATAATTATCAATCTCTAAAGATAGAAGGACTACCATAAGCCGGCTTTTCATACTACTCTCCACTAATATAGGCTCATCACAACATCAAGGATCATTAGGGCTTTATCAAGCTTGTAATGATAGCAAGGTATGATAAAGGAGACTATAAGGCTATCTCACCCATAATCATACAACCATTCTAGGTTTTAATTGAGAGCATTAACTTATTTGTACCCCCAAACTTTGAGTTTTTACCCATCATGTTTGCTTTGCTTTTGATTTTGAGTGGCTACACTCTTACGCAGTGGGATTAACGCTCTTCTCTTCTCCTTTCTTCATTTTCTCTCTCTTTCTTTTTCTCTTTTCTTTTCTTCTTTTTTCTTCTTCTTTTCTTAGAGCTTAAAATTGCACAAGAACTTATCAACTTCCTTTCATTCTGCCATAAGCATGGCTCTCAATGCTCTTTTCTATAATGTTCATATGTTATGAGTGAAGCGTGATATGTAAGAAAAATTTTTCTAGTGTTAGGTTAAATTTTGTGGTTAGACAAAGAAAAGGCTTGATTAGGCTCAGCAAGGGACACTAGTGATGATGAAATAAGTGAAGTGGGCTTCAAAGGCTCAATCGATCCAAAGAAGGCCTAAATCACTTCCTTTACATTGTAAAACCGAGGATTTCGCCTCAGGTGGTTATCAAATAGGTTGTAGAGTCTTGAGAGATCTCAACACCAAGTTTTTTCACATAAAGTTTTCTCTAAGTAATATAAAATCTCATACTCATGGCTGTTGTGCTCAAATGATCAAGAATGAAACTCATTTAACAAAAAGAGTTGAGCATACAAATAGCACAATCTCATGTATTACCAAAAATCTATTTCCAATCGTGACTTTATCAATGATTATTAAAAGAACACGCAACTCACAAATATAACATTCTTAAAACATCATTATTCTTTTTCTGGGTTAGGAATTCTTCCATTATCAATAAGATATTATATCTCATATCGAAAGCGATGGCATTTATCGGTGACATGGCTAGTTTGTTGGTGGAAATCATAATATTTATGATGCTTATGGTTAGCTGGTCATGGTTTTTGTGAAGGCTTTAGTGTCAGTGACAACAACACAAATGGGGCATGGAGCCCCTCAAATACTTTAGATAAGGGTTGTCCCAATTGACTGAACTTTCTTGGTTGATGCTCTTCTACACCCTTGATTTCTTCTAGGGTAGTTATTGTTGTTTCTTTTCTATCTAGACTCCAATTTTTCGATTCGGATGCTTGAGTCATATAAGTCTTCAAAAGTCTTGACAGGGAAGCCCGCTAACCCATCGCTGATGAAAGCATGGGCTCTATTGATCACCATCTAGACTTGGTCCTGCTCTGCGAGCCTTGTGGTCATCTTAGCGGCTTTGGCTCTTCAACGAACTAAGTACTCCAAAAAGTTTTCACTGGGCTTTTGTCTCGTCATCTCCAAATCCCTCAACATTACCCCCAGTTGGGTATTGTGGCGGTATTGTTCCATAAACTGTTGAGAAAGTTCCTCCCAATCTTCTCGAACTCTCTTTGGGAGATCATGATACTATGCTAGTGCATCATCTTCTAAGGATAGAATGAAGTATTTTAGTGTATACTCCTTCGTCAAAGGAGTAGTGGCCATGATGGCTTTATACTACCTTAGATGTGTTTTGGGATTCCCTCTCCATTAAACTTAGGCAAGTCTAGTAAACGAAACTTTGGAGGCAACTCTTGGTATCCTATAAGCAAGATGTCGTCCAGGTCTTCAACCCCTTTCAGCTCCTTCTTCTTCAAAAGGGATTGGACCTTTTCCATGCCCTTGGCTAGTTTTACCATCACTGTCACCGTTACCCTCAGGTGGATAGGTCCATTCCATAAAGCTTTAATAAGTTGGGCTACTTGCTGTTGAAGTGCGGTGATGTCAGCCCTCACTGGAGTCATTTTAACATTGTGGTTATTTGGTGCAGCCATCTCCACTACGGGAAAAATGACTTTTTGCGAGGAAATATTTCGTCGCAAAAAGTCAAAATTTCGTCAAAATAGGTTTTTGCGACGAAAATAAATTCGTCGCGTTTCAGTGGCAAAATGTGAGTCGCAATATGTTTTTTTACGACGAATCTTGAATTTCCTGCGAGAAGACTTTTTGTGAGGAAAATTTTGTCGCAAAAAGTGGTATTTTACGACAAATATTTTGTCGCAAATAGGATTACATCCTGTTAACTTTTTGCGACAATATAAAATTCGTCGCAAAAGAGCATATTTTGCGACAAATTTGAATTTTGTCGCAAAAAATTTTGTACCAAAATCGTATTTAAAACAAATTATTTTCATTGTAAATATCTTTTGCGACTATTTTTTTGTCACTAAATCCAATCTTCAGCGACAAAAAATTCGTCACGAAAGACCTAATTTTTTTTAACATAATTGATTTTTTTAATAATTAATAAAATTTATTTTAATTTGTTATAAATTAAAATAAAACAGTAAAATTATGTCATTATGCAACATAATAATTTGTAATAATAATTTTATTAAATAATAACAAATTACAAAAATTTAATACAACATTGGAACTTTAGTGGTACATGGAAAAATAAAAAAAATAAAAATACAAGATAACAGAACAAATACAAAACTTCATCCACCATTAAATTTTTTGTTGCTTGATTTTATATCAATCTTTAAGTCTTCAAATGTACCCCATCTTCAATTATACCTATTAAAAACAAAAAAGAAGTAAACTATTAATTAGTAATAATTAAGGATATGAGAGATAAGTGTATACAAAAAAAAAAATGTTAAAGAAATAAAGAACATAAGACTTTTAATTGCATTCCCTCTTCCACAATACCTATTAAACAAATATTTGTAATATTAATTCACAATTAAAAAATAAAAAGTATATGAATCTTTTAAGTAAATTTATTACAACATAAAAGAAAAAATGAGTAAAAATATTTACCTTGATAATAGTGTTAGGGAAAGAAGAGAAGTAGATAAAAATGAAAATGAAGAGGAAATTAGAATAGATGGAAGAAAATAAAGTAAACCAAAGAATTAGGTGGTGTATATATAATAAAGGCATTGGTTTTTTGCGATGAAATTTGGACATTTCGCGACGAAAAATTTGTCGTAAAAGAATTTAAAAAATATGAAATAAATAGGAGCGGGTAAAAGTCCGCCTAAATTTTTTTTTTTGCGACAAAATTTTGGTCTTTAGTGACAAAGTTTTTGTCGCTAAAGGTGTAAAAATTTTGAAATTTAATAGGCGGGAAAAAGTCCGCCTAAAATTTAGTTTTGCGATGAATTTGGATTTAAATTTTTCTCGCGAAAGACCCCATTTTGTGAGGAATTGTAAAGTGGTCGCTAAAAGTCTAAAATGCTAATCTTTAGTGACAAAATACTAATCTTTTGCGACAAAAAAAATTAAAATTAAAATCTAAATCTAAAATTAAAAATATTTAAATGAACCATACTTAGACTTTGATAATTATAAGTTTATTTATTAATTAAAATTTCATCCATAATTAAATTTATATAATATTGGATTGGTATTAAGTAATTTGATGACAAATTAATAAATAATATAATAACCATGTACAATAGAAATATAAAACATTATATGATATTTAATTATTTATTATTAGGTATTAAAATGTTAATAAAATAGGTACAACAACTCAAGAATTATTTAACAAATGTAAACAATAGTTAGACATTTATACATATTTCATAGTTGTTATATGAGAAATTGCAAAAAAAAAAAAAAAATTCGTTAGTGATCAATAAATAAATAATTATTGATATTATAATCATATATGTAACAAAAAGATTCCATTCATTTTAGCCATAATTTATTTTAATTATCTATTTCTTTTAAAAACACTAAAAATATGTTTTACAAATTAAAAAAATTAATTTGTGATGGAGGTAATTTAATTATTAACATATAAACGTATGTCATAATTATCATATGTATTAAAGTGTTAACAAAATACACACAAGTCAACTATCATTAACAAATGTATAATGCTTAAACATCTATACATATGGCATAATTGTCATGTGCGAGTTAATGAAAATAAGTTTTTAATACTTTAATAAATAAATGATCAAATATTCATATTATAATTATTATGTAACAAATGCATTTACATTTAGTGAATTTTTTTTATTTATTCCTTTTACAAATGCTAATAATTAATATTTAAAATATCTTGATAAATACAAACCATAAGTTTGTAATAGTTGAAATTTAATAATTAGATATCTATATATGTCATAGTTGTTATTATAAGAAATTGAAAATAAGCTTTTCTAATTTGATCAGTAAATGATTAATTATTCATATTATAATCATATAAAAATGTAACAAAATTGTATTTATTTTCAAGTATGAATGCCTTTAAATTAATTATCCATTTTTTTATAAAAATAACAATTATTAAAAATATTTTTTACAATTATAAAAAATAATTTTTTCATAGAAGTAATTTAATTATTAGACATATATACATATACATATGTTAGAAGTATCATATGTATTAGGAATTGAAAATTAGTTTTTGCCATTTACCAATAAATGATTAATTATTCATATAGTAATCAATATGTAACGAATGTATTTATTTTTTGTTATAGAGTTCATTTTAATTATTTATCTCCCTTAAATTAAATTCTAACAATTGTTTAAAATATCTCAACAATTTACTCACAGCTATACGATAAAAATTAAAAGTCTAAGAAAAATATACTGTCTAAATTAATATACTTTATAACAAAAAAAAACATAATTATAGGCAACATTACATGATTATTAATTAATTATTTTTTTATGTTTATTTGACATATAATTAAACATTGAAAAATAAATTAGATTTTTAGAAGTTGGATTTTTTTTCCAATCTCGTTTTCATCAGTTAAAAATTAGTCATAATAATTAGTTTATTATAATTGTAATTTAGTAGTTAGACATATATAAATCACACATAAATTAGATTATAAATAAATAATTAGCAAAAAATTTTATGCTTGATTATTGGATTATTAACGATTCATATCTTACACACACACACACACATATATATAGAGAGAGAGTTTATTTTAATTATTTATCTCTTTTACAAACACTAAATTTAGAATACTTAATAGTTTTTCACATTTAAAGGCATGAATGGAATCACAAAGGGTTTTTTTTATTATAAAAATTTATATGCATATCCAAATGACCCTATTATATTTAAAAATTGTCAAATTTATTTAAAATCAAATTAGATTTTTAATACTTTCTTTATTCTTTTTTTGTCATTTTTTAAACAAAGACTTATATATTAGATGGACCACAAACAAAGAGAAAAAAAGAAAAGAGAAAAGTTATTAAGTTTTAATTTTAAAAAAAATAACTTTTTGCGAGGAATTTTTTCTTGCAAAAGGTCATATTTTGCGAGGAATATATATTTTCGTCGCAAAATGTCCAGTATTGTCACGTGTTCATAATAAGTTAGACGGGCTTTTCGCGAGAAATTTTTTCTTGCAAAAGGTTGACTTTTTTGTGAGGAATTTATTGTCGCAAAAGGTACATTTCGTGACGAATCAATTTTTTGTCGCAAAATATCCAATATTGTCAAGTGTGCATGGTAAATTAGAATGGCTTTTCGCGAGGAATTTTTTGTCGCAAAAAGTAACATTTTGCGAGAAAATTTTCCTCGCAAAAAGTCACATTTTGCGAGGAATCACATTTTTGTCGCAAAATGTCCGGTATTGCCACGTGTATAATTAAAAAGGCTATTCGCGATAAATTTTTTGCGACAAAAAATTCTCGCAAAAGGTCTGTCCCGTATTACGTGTGCATGGTAAATTAAAATGGCTTTTCGCGAGGAATTTTTTGTCGCAAAAAATAGATTTTTTGCGAGGAAATTTTCCTCGCAAAAGGTCACATTTTGCGAGGAATTATTTTTTCGTCGCAAAATGTCAAGTATTACCATATATGCATGGTAAATTAGAATGGCCTTTAGTGAGGAATTTTTTGTCGCAAAAGGTCTTTTTTTCGCGAGAAACATAATTTTGTCGCAAAAAATGTTCATGTTGCTATAAAATTTTTGTCACAAAATCCCATCTTTGTGTAATACGTTTTGCGACGAAAAGTTTGTCGCAATAGGTTTTATCTCGTCGCAAAAAATGCTTCCCTAATTAGTCACTCGAGTTTTTAGCGAGGAAATGAATATTCATCGCTAAAGGTTTTATTTTGCAACGAAAAATTCCTCTCAAAATATCATTTTTTTGAAATGCTAGCTTTTGCGACGAAATAATAATTTTGTCGCAAAAGGCCTCTTTTTGCGACGAATTTTATTTCGCCGCAAAAAACTTTGTCGCAAAAAACTGTTTTTCTTGTAGTGCTCTCAACTAATTCTTCTTGTCTCGTCAAATGACCACCTTGTCTAATCCAAGCTATGATGGCTGTAAAACAAAGGTGTTAATGCCATGCATGCATGCATGAATGCATGATATGATGCATGCTTGTACAACACGAGGTTGAGTCACTTTTCTTAAGACTTTAGGCTTCATTCCTAAGACATCATCATATGATGTGGGAATGTGAGATTCTCTCTCTTGATTCTAAATATTCATGGTGATGTTGGATTCTTCATGATTATCATAACATGTTTTCAAAACGTCACAGTAACCCCAACTCATGGCACATGTTCCCATTTTTGTTCTTATGCGTGACTTAACATGTGGCATTTGTTCATGGTTTCATGATGTTTGAGTTAATGTTATTCCAACCATGGGGAATTTCACATCCATAAACATGCATTTCAACATGAGTTTTGGATATTCATCCTATTGGAAATTCCTAAAGTCGTCTACCTAAGGTTGAGTCTCAAGGGTCCAATGGTCTAGGCTCCTTTAAGCTAGAGATGCCCCCTTAGGCCGGTCTCTTTTTATACCAATTCAATGGTACGTGCTCAAAGGTGGTGACAGGTACATGAGTCGTCTAGGGGTCGAATGGAGCCAAAGACTTCTTATGCCAATGCCACGCGGCTAGTTTTAGGCAATTTGTGCTTATTGTGTGCAAATGTGTAGTGATGCAAGGACTCATTATAGCAACATAAGGTATTAGGATTTGGTATTCTCATCAAAATCAACTTCTCTTATCCCCAATGGAGTTGGCATTGTGAATGAGCCTTTCATCCCGTTAGAGCGTTTGTGACCATGACACTTATCAAAACCTCTTACGAGACTTAAGGGAACACAAACTAGCTATGGGCACGTCTGGAGAAAGGAGTCGCCACCCAATTATTCAATTAGGAATGAATGTGGGCAATTTGATCCATCGCTTTGAGAGCTAAACTACCCTCATCCCTTCAAAGATGGGTTCGAGAAGTTAGGTACGAGTCTTTCGACCCACCCAGATATAAATTCGGCTCCACTTGGGAAATACCAAATAAGAATATCTCGTGTTGTTACTTAGTCCACTTGGCATTGTTCATTTTATGCACACATTATATATTTCATCTTCTTTAGGCATATGAGGTGATTATTCAATCAACGGCAATTGTATATTCATACAAAGAAAGAAGGAGGAGAATAGATTACATTTTCGTCGTACATGAGGGAATGGGAAGAGGATTACATCATGTGTTCTTCAAAAATAATAAAATATTCCATACATTTATACATTTGAATATTCATTCTAAGTAATGGTCTCTCACCATCAATGTGAACCCACCATCATTTCATGCATCACGCAACTCTGTTTCTTAGTAGACAAACATTCGTACATGCATAAATCATACAAAGTCCTAATCTAATATCATGACATTCTAGCCTAGATTTTAATAAATTCTATTATGGCAATTCTACTTATTGTTATTCTAGCACAATTCATATCAATTTATTAAGAATCTTGGCATTTCTAGCCTAATTATGTTAATCATGACAATCATGACATATTCTAGCCTAATTCAAGCAATCAACATCAATCATAGCACTCAAGGGCAAAATGGTAATTCTACCTATTCTATATTTTTTTTCCTAGCATGATTCTAATCATGTGCTTTAGCATGATTCTAAACATGTTCTCATAATCATGGTTCTAAGCATTTGCAAAGAAAATAAATTCCTAAGCATGATTCTTAAAAAGGAAAGTTCACAGACTTACCTCGACACGGTTATCCGTCTTGTAAAACAAATTGGGTTAGAGCAATTCATAATAACCCTAAACATGCTCCTAAAATAAAATCCTAAACATGCTTCTTCTAAGCAAGAAAAATAAAAGAGAGAATATGAGGGAGGAGAGAATTTTGCTCTTAAGACGTACCCTTTTCGGGTTTAGAGTAATAGAACATCTAAGAAAATTATACCAAAAAAGATTTCTCCAATTTGTGAGCGTATCTTCAAGAGGAAGAAAGGGATGATTGTATTCGACAATCGGTGTCTCTTGGAAAGTATGGCTAAGTTGTGCTTATATAGGCTTTCATTGGAGTGAAAATATGATAAAAAATGATGTGGGATTGGGATGAACAGTGCCAGATTAGGGTGAACAGTGCCAATGAACTGTAAAAGTAAACAGTACTGAATGAATAGTGTCGACTGGCTGTTTGACCAATGGTGAACAATATCAATGAACATTAAAAGTGAACAGTATCAGATGAACAGTGGGCCAGTTGTTTAGGCCTTCTTATTTTACAATTTTGTAATGTAGTCCCTTTTGACCTTTATGTATTCAATTGCTTATCACTTTTTGAGTTCAATTTCGATTTATGATCTATAAATTTTTATGAAACTAGAAATCTGTAGCTTTTTAACGGTATATGATTAACCATTAGATTCCTCTTGAATTATTTTTTGTGATTTTTTGAAGTCATATATTAGTTTTCGAGACCTTTCACTAGCTCTATCTCACCTTTCCTTTCTTGGCCTCTAAAGGCATTTTGGTCATTATATTTGCTCAAAATTCATCTTCATTCCTTCATCAAGCCTAAAAAATTCAGTGTCTATAACCATGATTAGAACTTAATGATTGTATGATGCCATGAAGTGGTGGTGGACTCACGTTGATGATGAGGGACCATCACTTAGAATGTATAAATATGATGAATATATGCTTGAAAAGGCTTGATAAACATTGAATAGACTCACATATGGTGGTAAGGAATTCATTATCTATTGAGTTTGAAATTGAATGTTTACATCAATTTTTTAATTTGCATGAATATGCTATGAGTATTTGAAGTGCTTATAGATACTTTTATTTTATTGTTGAATAACAATTGATGTAATCCTCCTATTATTCCTCCATATTTTAAAGGTTATGTAATCTATTCTCATCATCTCTTTCTATGTATGACTATGCAACTACATTCATTGAAAATCACCTCACATGAATAATAAAAATATAACCAACTTGTGTGCATAAAACATACAACATGAGTGGACTGTATAACAATATAAGCTATTCTTATTTTGTATATCCTAGTTGAGGCTAGATCTAGATTTGGGTGAGGCGAGTGGCTCGTACCTAACTTCCTAAGTCTATCTCTAAAGGGATGAGGGTAGTTTAGGTCCTGAAGCAAGGGATCAGATTGCCCCCATTTGTTCCAAATTAAATTATTTGGTGGTGACTCCCTTCTCTAGATGTGCCCATGGCTAGTTTGTGTTCCCTTAAGTCTTGAAAGAGGCTTTGACATAGTGTCGTGGTTGCAAACACTTTGACGAGATGAAAGCCCTGTTCAGAACCATATCATACTATTAACGTATGGAAGAAAATTATCGTAGCCAATATATGGTGTGGTGACTCTCACAGTGCTTGACCTACTCTCAACGACCGCCCGCCATTCAGAATGGATATGTAAAATAGAAATGTGGTAGGAGTGATGATAAGAATGGAATAAATGAAAATTGACTGTAACATCTTTACCTTGCTCCAGGTTATTGTGTGGACATAATCATGAATGAAATCTAACTCATGAGATTTCTCGTGCTCCCCATGAAATGCAACCCACCTTTTGATGCATGGAAAAGAAAAGTCCTAACAATTAGGAAGCAGACATGGTAGCACACCCAACTCATAGTGTGAATGGGGCTTTCATCCCGCCAGAGCGTTTGTAACCACGATACTATGTCAAAGCCTATTTCGAGAGGTAAGGGAACACAAACGAGCCATGGGCACGTCTAGAGAGTGGAGTTGCCACACAATTATTCAATTGAAAATGAATAGTGGCAATCCAATCCCTTGCTTCAGGACCTAAGTTACCCTCATCCCTTTAAAGATGGGTTCAGGAAGTTAGGTATGAGCCATTCGCATCACCTGGATCAAAATCTAGCCTCCACTAGGGTATACTAATTAAAAATAGCTTAAGTCATTATACATACTTAAGTGGTTCATTTTATGCACAAATGTCCAGTTCTATCTTCTTTAAGCATGTGAGGTATATTCAACCAATACACATTCATACCAATAAAGAGGGAGAAGAATATATTACAATTCCTTTCAAACATGAGAGAATGGGAGGAGGATTACAAAAATTTATTCTTCAATAAGTAAATTCTACTTCTGACACTTCAAATATCCAATGATAAAATATATCATTCATAATTAATAGCATACTTATGCACATCAAGTATTCAATATAAATATTCAAGTTGAGACTTGATAAATAGTAAATTCTTTATCACCATATGTGAGACTATTGAATGCTTATCAAGCCTCTTCATGCATATTCATACATACATTTAATCAATCATTTATTCTAAGTGTTAGTCCTTAGTCCCTCACCATTAATGTGAGTCTACCATCACTTCATGGCATTATAATCATTCAATTGTATATCTAAACATGATGTATTCATACATTCATTCATATCAATTAAAATTCTAATTAAGGCCATAAACTAAAATCATGGCACTTCGACCTAAATTTGATACTTCTATCATGGCATTCTAGTCTATTGCTATTCTAGCATAATTCATAACAATTTATAGTAACATGGCCTTTCTAGCCTAAACACGACAATTCTAGCCGAATTTAAGCATTCAAGGGTAAAGATGAAAATTCTTATTCTATGCTATTTCCTAGCATGCATCAAAGCAATTGTAAGTTTTCCTAGCACGATTCTAATCATGAGCTCCTAGACATGATTCTAAGCACTTGTAAAGAAAATAAAATCGTAACACGATTCTAAATTAAGAAAGGAAAGTGGACTTACCTCAACATGCTTATCCATCTCACAAAAATTTAAAAAAAAGAACAAGGGTTAGGACAATTCATAGTAACCCTAAATAAACATGCTTCTAAGCATAAAAATAAATCCTAAATATGCTTATTCTAAGTATAAATAAACCTAAACATGCTTAATTATAAGCAAGAAAATAAAAAAGAAAAATAGAGGGAGAAGAGAGAACTGCTCTCATGACATTCCCTTTCCCAGTTTAGAGCAATAGAATGCCTAAAAAAAAACTTTAAACTAGAAAGACTCCTTAAATTCTCAAAAGTGCCTTCAAGAGGGAAAAGAGAAGATTTTTTATATGTGTTGAAAAGTGAGGAGGAGGGGAGTTTATATAGTTGAAGGGTTGAGTTGAAAAAGGAAGCAAAGAAAGAAAAAGGAAGGCTGGAGGTGTAATTTTTCAAAAGTACATGGAGAACAACCGACCATTGTGTGAGGACTGCCGATCGATAGTAGAGATAGCTGATCGACTATGGGTGGAATGTCAATCGGTGGTAGGATAGTTGGCCAGCTGTTGTGCAACTACCGACTAGTTGTGGCCCACCAAACTCCTTTTTTTCGCATTTTTTCAATGAGGTCATCTTTCAATCTTCATTTGTTCGATCGTGCATAACTTTTCAAGTTGAGCTCCGATTTGTGATCTATAAAATTCTTTGAAAAATAGAAATCTGTAGCTTCACAAAGGTATATGATTCATCATCAAATTCTTCCTCGATTAATTTTTGTGATTTTTTAAATGCATATGTCAGTTTTGAAAACTTTTGGTCAGTTTCTTCTCACCTTTCTTCCTTTTGCTTTTAAGGGCATTTCGATCATTTTCATTGCTCAACATTCATCTTCACTTCATCATAAAGCCTCAAAAATCCATTGTCTATTAATTTCCCCCTACTTTGGAGGGGCTTGTGAGAGACAAAGATTGACAATGTACTCTTCCTTCATCTTCTCTCTTGTCATCTTAGCATCCTTCACCTTTATCTGCATTCCATCAAACTTCTTCAACATCTGTTATACTCTTCAATTCCTACAAAAGAGGTGTGCCCACTCAAGGGCTAGTATGCATCCTTCTAATACATAATGGGCACTCTTCTAGTGTGGACAACAGATCCTTATGATGCACAATATGCAGTCTTCTAGTGTAGACAAATGCATCCTTCTAATGCATGAAATGCATCCTTCTAATGCATGAAGTGTCTCCTTACGATGCTAAGATAAAATACTCTTCAGTGCATCTACTTCCTAAGGTTTGTTAGCACTCTATAGTGTGCCTATTCTAAGGGCTTTAGACGATCTTAAGTACACCTATTTCTTAGGATTTTCAACACTCTTTGGTGTGCCTCTTCTTAGAGCTTATGTCTATTCTAAGGGCTTAAAATATTCTTAATTGCACCAACTTTTAGGGTTCTTAACATTGTTCGTTATGCCTCTTTTTAGGGCTTGCACCTATTATAAGGGCTTAAAACACTCTTAAATATGCCTACTTCTTAATGTTTCCTCTAATGCATGCCTATCAAGAAAATGTCTATCATGCACTACGTCACGGTCTTTAGACCTTTTCATTGTTCATACCTTTGACTAAGTATTATTCATTCTTTTTTTGATCTCGTCAAACTTTGCATTTGTTAGGTTTTGTACCCCTTCTTCTGAGAATTCTTACTTCTATTCTCGATTTCTTCTAGTCTACTAAGGAAAATTCTTGATTCATTATACTTTAGACTTTTTATGTCTTTGTTCCTTTGGTTGACTATTCTTTATTCTTCATCGATCTCTTAAGACCTTTGTATTTGTTGGGTTTCATGCGCCTCTTTCAAGTGCTTCTTACTTTTATTCTTCACTTGTTAATTTTTCAAACTCATTGGGGAGAATTCTATATTTTGTATCTTCTTGATCTTTAGACCTTTCATTCACTGAGTTTCATGCCCTTTCTTTGAGTAAATCTTGTCTTTATTCGCTTGTTTTGCAGATTCTTACTTTTCACTGGAGAAAGTCCTTGGTGTTAGCCTTAAGGCTACATGATAATTTTGATGATAACAATACACATTGATTAATTGAGATTTACTAACGTGTTTATTTATGTGCAAGAGTAAGATCATTGAAATAATTTTAAAATCAAGAAGAGGCTTATTAAAATGAAGTGTTGAAGCTAAGGAGAAGACTACATGTTAAAGGCACCAAAGTTAAGAACAAGGATTGACTCAAGGAATGTGACACATGAGCAATGTTCAATCAATTGGTCATATATATCTCTACAAATATCCAAATGATGTGATTCTTGAGCCTTTGGAAAGCTTACTCAATTTATAACATTTCATATGTTTTAATGAAATTCAAATTTCAAGTGCAAGGTTGTCCAAATCATCATGCAAGTTGAAAGACAAATGGAAGCAGCTGACATGAGCACCGAATACTCCTTTGGACATATCTTGAGCTAGAAAAATCAAAATGACTTGATTCTTGTGGCATTAGAAAGATGACTTAATGGGGCACATTTCATATGTTTTTGAAGAAATTCAAATTTCAAATGGAAGGCCGACATAATTGACATGCAATTCGGTGGACTGACACAGAGAAGAAAAATCAACTCACATGAGCACCGAATGGTGTTTTGGCCATATCTTAAGATAGAGATATCCAAATTCTTTGATTATTAATGTTTTGGAAAGCTTATTCAAATATGAAGATCTTTTATGTTTTGAAGAAATTCAAATTTCAAATGGAAGGCTGACAGAATTATCATTCAATTTGGTGGACTGACACAAGAAAGAAAAATCAAGTCACATGAGCACCGAATGGTGTTTTGGCTATATCTTGAGTTACAGATATCCAAATAACTTGATTCTTGATGCGTTGGAAATCTTGTTCAAATGTGCAGATCTTTTATGTTTTGCATATTTTCAAATTTCAAACGGAACATTGACAAAAATGGCAGACAAGATTACGGTTTTTATGGTAGGCAAAAAATTTGGAGATGGTGTCTTCACTTGATTAAGTTCATCTCATTTGCCAATAAAAGGAGCCATTCTCCCATGCATTCAACAAGAAAAGAGAAGCATCTATGAAGCAAAAAAAAAAAAAAACAAGAGAAATATCAAGTTTAGAGAGCTTTTATATTCTTTATCTACTATTTGAAGAGAGTTGTACTTTTATTGTAAAAATTTACTTTTTTTCTTGTATTGTGGTGAGAGTGAGAACTCTTTCCTTGGTGAGGTTGTTCATCAAGAAGAACTCTTGGTGTGGTGTTATCAAGAGTTGAAGGAAGTTGCCTTGGTGAGGTTGTTCATCAAGAAGAACTCTTGGTGTGGTGTTATCAAGAGTTGAAGGAAGTTGCCTTGGTGAGGTTGTTCATCAAGAAGAACTCTTGGTGTGGTGTTATCAAGAGTTGGAAGAAAAAGTCTTGGTGAGGTTGTTCATCAAGCAAGTTGTAAAGATTTCTACAACTTAGTGGAAAGCTTAGCTCGTGGAGCTAGGAGCCCGTGGACGTAGGCAAGGTTTGCCGAACCACGTAAATTGAGTTTGCACTCTCTCTATCCTATCTCTTTATATTTACTTGCACTTGTGATTGTTTGTTATTGTTATTCTCTTGATTGCATCTTTAATAACTTCTATTTTCATCTTCTTCACCTTTATTCTCAAAGAAAGAGTTAAATAATTTTGATCTTTCAAGAAAAGTTTTCTAAATCAGTTTTTATAAATAAAAACCCAATTCACCCCCCCTCTTGGGTTGCCATACCTGGGTCAACAAATGGTATCAGAGCAAGGTTGCTCAATTTTTTAAATCTTAATCGATTTTGAGCTATGGCAACTTTTAATTCAACTTCATATGTTGAGGGACTTTCTATCTCTAGACCTCCATTTTTTAATGGAAGTGATTACTCTTATTGGAAAACTAGAATGAGTATTTTCTTGAAATCTTTTGATTATGATTTATGGTCTATTGTTTTGGAAGGACCTTTTGTTCCTACCAAAATTGAAAATGGAGAAAGCATGCTTAAAGAACCTAAAGAGTTTAGTGAAGATGATAAAAAGAAATTGAGTTTGAATGCTAAAGCTATGAATGTGTTGTATTGTGCTCTAGATAGAAATGAGTTTAATAGAATATCTACTTGTTCTACGGCACAAGAAATATGGCACACACTTGAAGTAACTCATGAAGGAACTAGTCAAGTTAAAGAATCCAAAATTAGTATGCTAGTTCATAGTTATGAGCTTTTTAAGATGAAATCGGATGAATCAATTTCTGAAATGTTTACTAGATTTACGGATATTATTAATAGTTTGAAATCTCTTGGTAAATCTTATTCTAATGTTGAAATGGTGAGAAAGATTCTTAGGTGTCTACCAAAATCTTGGGAGCCAAAGGTGACGGCAATTCAAGAAGCAAAGGACCTCACCAAACTACCATTAGAAGAACTTATGGGTTCTCTCATGACTCATGAAATCACCTTGAAGGAGAATGAAGAAGATTTCAAGAAAAAGAAAAATATCGCTTTCAAATCTTCAACAAAAGAAGATGATGAGTCCGACGATGAAGGAGATGATGAAGATCTTGCATTCATCACAAGAAAGCTAAAAAGGATGATTAGAAGAAACCAAGGATTCAAGAAGAATTCTAGAAGGGAGTACAAAGGGCAAAGCTCAAAGCAAGATAAGAAAAATGATCAAGTCATTTGCTATGAGTGCAAGAAACTGGGACATGTAAAGATGGATTGTCCTTACTTCAAGAGTCAAAACAAGAAATCCAAAGCAATGAAAGCCACAAATTGGGATGATAGTGAAGCTAGCTCCACCGAAGAAGAAGATTGCGAAGTGGCAAACATGTGCTTCATGGCTTTAAGTGAAGATGAGGTAAGTATTCTAAACTATGATCCTAAACTTTCATATGATGAATTACTTGAAGCATTTCCAAAATTTACATGTGCAAGTTGATAAGCAAAAAAATTCAAAATCAATGCTTTCAAAAAGAAGTCAAAAATCATGTTATCTCAATTAGAAGAGTTGGTAGAAATAAATGAAGCTTTAGAAAATGAAAATGAAATTTTAAAGCAAAAAGATTTTGAAAGTTTGGAAAGTCAAATACATTTTTTAAAAACTGAAAATGAGATTTTAAAACAAAAGGATTTTGATAAATTAGAGAAAGAAAATGTTATTTTGAAAAAGGAAAATAATGATTTAAGAAATATTGTTGATAGTTTTACAAAAAGCACAAAAAATTTGAATTCTATGTTACAAAACCAAAGGTGTGTTTTTGATAAAAGAGGTTTAGGATATAAAACTCATAAAAATCAAAAGTATTTTAAAAATATTTTGTTCATGCATCTTCTAGGAATAATCCTAATCATTCATGTACTTATTGTGGAAGAAAAGGACACAAAGTGCATTCTTGCTATATTAAGAGAAATCCTAATTTGAAACAAATATGGGTTCCAAAAAGTACCATAACTAACCCCCAAGGACCCAAGAACTTTTGGGTACCAAAAAGTTACTCCTTGAATGTTGATTGTAGAGACAAAGTGGCAAACACAAGTGGTACTTAGATAGTGGATGCTCAAGGCATATGACCGGAGATGCCTCCAAGTTCTCAAGATTAATCATGAAGAAAGGAGGATATGTGACCTTCGGTGATAATGCCAAAGGAAGGGTAATCGGACATGGTGATATTGGTAACCCTTTTTCACCTATTATTAAAGATGTTTTGCTTGTTCATGGTTTAAAACATGATTTGATTAGCATTAGTCAATTGTGTGATAAGGGATATTTTGTTACTTTTGAGCCTAATAGATGTGTGATTAAGGATGTTAGTAACAATAAGACATTATTTGTTGGTAATAGATGTGGTAATATTTATACAATTGATATTGATGTTAATGATCATGTAGAAAATTGTTTCATTGTTAATCATGATGCTTGGTTATGGCATAGAAGATTAGGTCATGCTAGCATGGACACAATTTCAAAAATTTCTAAAAATGATTTAGTTGATGGTCTTCCAAAAATAAAATTTGAAAAGGATAAGATTTGTGATGCTTGTCAATTTGGAAAACAAGTGAGAACTTCTTTTAAACAAAAGAAATTTATTTCAACAAATAAACCTCTACAATTACTTCATTTGGATTTATTTGGACCATCAAGAACTCAAAGCCTTGGTGGAAAGTATTATGTTTTTGTTATTGTGGATGATTATTCAAGATTCACTTGGGTATTATTCTTGAAAACTAAAAATGAGGCCATACAAGCTTTTTCAAAATTTGCAAAAAGAGTCCAAAATAAAAAAGGGTATTCTATTGTGTCCATTAGGAGTGATCATGGTGGTGAAGTAGACAATGTTGCATTTGAAAATCTTTGTGATGAAAATGGTTTTGAACATAATTTTTCTTCACCTAGAACTCCACAACAAAATGGTGTTGTTGAGAGGAAAAATAGGACTATCCAAGAAATGGCTAGGACCATGTTACTTGAAAATAATTTTTCAAAATATTTTTGGGCCGAAGCCGTTAATACCGCATGCTTTATAATCAATAGAGTCCATATTAGAGCTTTAATAAAGAAAACTCCTTATGAACTTTGGAAAGGAAGAAAACCCAACATTGGATTTTTTAAAGTTTTTGGATGTAAATGTTTTATTTTAAACACCAAGGATAACCTTGAAAATTTGATGCAAAAGCCGATGTTGGAATTTTTGTTGGCTACTCCAACCATAGTAAAGCATATAGAGTTTTTAACAAAAAGACTCTTACTATTGAAGAATCTATGCATGTTGAATTTGATGAAACTAATGTTATTTCTTCAAAGAATTTAGATGATGATATTGTTGAGGTAGAAAGGCAAATCAAGGAATCAAGGCTTGATGAAAAGAGTCAAGATGAATTACAACTTCAACAAGAAAAGCTTGAGGAAGTAAATGATTATTCCCAAGAATTACCAAAGGTATAGAGGTATGCAAAAGCTCACCCTAAAAGATCTCATTATTGGTGAACTATCACAAGGTATGAGAACTAGATCTTCTTTTAGGAACTTTTGTAATCATTTTGCATTTGTCTCTCAATTTGAACCAAAATCTTTTAAAGAAGCCAAAAATGAGGAACGTTGGATTTTGGCTATGGAAGAAGAATTGAACCAATTTGAGAGAAATCAAGTTTGAGAATTAGTCCCTAGACCCACATATGACTAAACCCCTTAATCAAGATAGATTTTGCATAATTAGAAGAGAATTGGGCATGTTGGATATGTCTTAGTTTTGCTTTTACATGATAATCTTTAAATGATAGCATATGTTAAGGGGGAGAATATATTTAAGGGGAGTAATTAATTTGATTACATCTTTTTGATGATAACAAAAGGGGGAGAAATAGTTGGATTGCTTATATTCATATCAAGTACCATTTTTTTTGTTTATTCTTGATTTTATTTTCATTCTTTATTTTAGATATTATTTGAAAGCAATCAATGGTTTGTCATCATCAAAAAGGGGGAGATTGCTAGCCTTAAGGCTACATGATAATTTTGATGATAACAATACACATTGATTAATTGAGATTTACTAACGTGTTTATTTATGTGCAAGAGTAAGATCATTGAAATAATTTTAAAATCAAGAAGAGGCTTATTAAAATGAAGTGTTGAAGCTAAGGAGAAGACTACATGTTAAAGGCACCAAAGTTTAAGAACAAGGATTGACTCAAGGAATGTGACACATGAGCAATGTTCAATCAATTGGTCATATATATCTCTACAAATATCCAAATGATGTGATTCTTGAGCCTTTGGAAAGCTTACTCAATTTATAACATTTCATATGTTTTAATGAAATTCAAATTTCAAGTGCAAGGTTGTCCAAATCATCATGCAAGTTGAAAGATAAATGGAAGCAGCTGACATGATCACTGAATACTCCTTTGGACATATCTTGAGCTAGAAACATCAAAATGACTCGATTCTTGCGGCATTGGAAAGATGACTTAATGAATAATATTTCATATGTTTGAAAAAATTCAAATTTCAAATAGAAGGTTGACATAATTGACATGCAATTCGGTGGACTGACACAAAGAAGAAAAATCAACTCACATTAGCACCAAATGGTGTTTTGGCCATATCTTAAGATAGAGATATCAAAATACTTTGATTCTTAATGTTTTGGAAATATTATTCAAATATACAGATCTTTTATGTTTTGAAGAAATTCAAATTTCAAACGGAAGGCTGACAGAATTATCATTCAATTTGGTGGACTGACACAAGAAAGAAAAATCAAGTCACATGAGTACCGAATGGTGTTTTGGCTATATCTTGAGCTACAGATATCCAAATGACTTGATTCTTGATGCGTTGGAAAGCTTATTCAAATGTACAGATCTTTTATGTTTTGTATATTTTCAAATTTCAAACGAAACATTGATAAAAGTGGTAACAAGATTACAGTTTTTATGGTGGGCAGAAAATTTGGAGATGGTGTCTTCACTTGATTAAGTTCATCTCATTTGCCTATAAAAGGAGCCATTCTCCCATGCATTCAACAAGAAAAAGAAGCATCTATCAAGCAAAAAACAAGAGAAATATCAAGTCTAGAGAGCTTTTATATTCTTTATCTACTCTTTGAAGAGAGTTATACTTTTGTTGTAAAAATTTTCTTTGTTCTTGTATTGTGGTGAGAGTGAGAACTCTTTCCTTGGTGAGGTTGTTCATCAAGAAGAACTCTTGGTGTGGTGTTATCAAGAGTTGAAGGAAGTTGCCTTGGTGAGGTTGTTCATCAAGAAGAACTCTTGGTGTGGTGTTATCAAGAGTTGAATGAAGTTGCCTTGGTGAGGTTGTTCATCAAGAAGAACTCTTGGTGTGGTGTTATCAAGGTTGAAGGAAGTTGCCTTGGTGAGGTTGTTCATCAAGAAGAACTCTTGGTGTGGTGTTATCAAGAGTTGAAGAAAAAGTCTTGGTGAGGTTGTTCATCAAGCAAGTTGTAAAGATTTCTACAACTTAGTGGAAAGCTTAGCTCGTGGAGCTAGGAGCCCGTGGACGTAGGCAAGGTTTGCCGAACCACGTAAATTGAGTTTGCACTCTCTCTATCCCTATCTCTTTATATTTACTTGCACTTGTGATTGTTTGTTATTGTTATTCTCTTGATTGCATCTTTAATAACTTATATTTTCATCTTCTTCACCTTTATTCTCAAAGAAAGAGTTAAATAATTTTGATATTTCAAGAAAAGTTTTCTAAATCAGTTTTTATAAATAAAAACCCAATTCACCCCCCCTCTTGGGTTGCCATACCTGGGTCAACACTTGGTATGTTATGCCTTGTTGGATTCAATGTGGATCAACTCAAAGTTTACATTATTCTATTTGTTCTTCAGTAATTTACTTTTTTGTCTCTGCAATAATTCTTTCCATATATGTCAGTTGGCCATCCAATTCTATGTTGCTCAATTTTTCTTTTAAGTTCTTCTTCTCCGAATCCTTTCTTCATGTTGGACTTCAAATTTGAACTTCCTTCTTCAAGGTGAATTTCAAATTTCTTTTTCAAGATCCTTTCTTCAAGGTAGACTGCAATTTCTTTTTTTAAGGGAGATTGCTTCTTCAAGGTGGATGCCTTCTTCAAGGTAGATGCCTTCTTCAATGGAGATGTCTTTATTCAGGAGATATTATTTCTTCAAGGTGGATGTCTTTTTCGAGGCGAGTTCTTAGATTGCGTTGTCCACTTCTAATGGTATGTACTTCTTACAAACTATTGTGTCCCTTTTAGACCTTGTGAGTTCTTTTGAGAAAATTTAACTTGTTCTAGGCAGTTTGCAATTCTCACAAACTGAGTATCTTCTAGATTGTACTTGAACTTCTTGCGCGATTGACTAATTCAAATCTTTTTCACCAAATATGCTCCTCTTCGATTGTCTTCAACTATGGTAGTCCTTATTTTTATGGTGATCTTTGCCCGTAATGTTGTCCTACCTCTCGCATGTTGTACATTGTACTACTTAAAAGCTTTATCAATGTGTTTAGCATATTGTGCTACTTTAGGTGATCGTTAGGTCTCGTGGAGATGGAGCTGCCTTTACTTGTTTTACTACATGAGAGAAGTCTCATTGAGATTGAGTTATCTTATCCAAGCAATCTACACATTGTGTTGACTTGGGAGCTTGATCTAGGCAATTTGCATATCGTGCTGAACTAAAGAGCCTGATCTAGGCAACTTGCACATCATTATAAATAAGGAGGCTAATCCAAGTGATTTACATATTGTGTTAAACTCAGGAGCCTGATATAGGCAGTTTGCACATTGCATTGACTTAAGAACTTGATCCAGGCAACTTGCACATCATGTTAAAGAGGTGTCAGATCCAAGCAGCTTGCATATCATGCTGAATAAGGAACGTGATCCAGGTGGCTTGCATATCATGCTGACTAAGGAGCCTGATCGAGTGGCTTGCATATCATGTTAAATGAGGAGCTTGATCTAGGTGGCTTGCATATCATGTTGACTAAGGAGCCTGATCTAGATGGCTTGCATATCATGCTGACCAAAGAGCCTGATTTAGGTAGCTTTCACAATGTGCTGACTAAGGAGCCTGATCTAGGTAGCTTGCACATTGTCCTAAATGAAGAGCTTGATCTAGGCAGCTTGCATATTGTGCTGAATAAGAAGCCTAATCCAAGCGGCTTGCATATCGTGCTGAGTAAGGAAGATCTAAGCAGCTTGTACATAAATCTAAATAAAGAGCCTGACTCAGGCAACTTGCAAATCGAGCTAACTAAAGAGCCTGATCCAGGCGGCTTCCACTTCGTGCTGCTTCTATTTTATCTCATTAGGACTGAGTTGCCTGATCAGGTGACTTGCACATCGTGCTGCTACTGTTGCTGCTATTCCTTTAGATGTTAGCCCATTTAATTTATGGTTACCCCTAGTATTTCATTCTACATTGTGCCGACTCAAGAACCTAATCCAGGCAGCTTGCACATCGTGCTAAATGAGGAGCCCGATCTAGGTGGCTTGCACATCATGCTGAATAAGGAGCCTGATCGAGGCTGCTTGCACATCATACTGACTAAGGTGCCTAATCTAGGTCACTTGTACATCATGTTGAATGAAGAGCCTAATCCAGGCGACTTGCACGCACATCATGCTAACTAAAGAGCCTAATCTAGGCAGCTTACAAACATCGGGTTGATTAAGGAGCCTAATCTAGGTTGCCTGCACATCGTGCTAAATGAAGAGCCTAATCTAGGTGGCTTCCACATTATGCTGACTAAGGAGCCTAATCCAGGCAGCTTGCATGTAATGCTTCTTCTATTTGGTCTCATTAGGATTGAGTTGCCTGATCAAGGCACTTACTCATCTTGTTGCTATTCCTCTGGATGTTGAGCTCAATTCCTTTACAGTTACCCCCAGTATTTCATACTATATTGTGATCTTCAAAACTCGATCACTTCTGGACTTCTTTACTCTGTTTTGGATTATGCTTGTTATAAGAAAAGGATTTATGCTTCATGTAAGCATGCTCTGTGCTTATGCTAAATGTGTATGTCTTTTGGGCTAGGCAATCATTGAGGGTATGGACTGACTCTGGGCTAGCTTGTTCGTCTTGTTAGACGATACTGAGGATGACTTAGTGGTGAGTAGGGAGGGACTTTTGGTACTACAGACTCGTGCAAGGAATCTTCAAATGCTCAAAACAATCCTCTAGCGAAAAGTTAGTTTGCTTATTTTAGACACCATTTCTTGCACTTCCTTCGAGATGATCGAGACAATTCTCTCTACCATGATTTTTAAGATGGTTAGGGCAATTCTTTGCCCTTTTGCTTCTTTTCACTTTTTAAGATGAATGGAAAATTCTTTGCCCCCTGTATGAAGAGTTTAATACTGTTTTGGGGAATTTCTTCATCTAGCTTTAAAGGCATTATTCCTCCTTCTAGGTAGACATCCATGTTGGATGAAATGGTAACTTCTTCCATATATCTCGCTTCTTCATTGCTGGTAGGTTGCCTTCTTTGATACAATTGATGGGAACTACTGGCAGATTTTCTTCTTCCTAACATGTTTTCAACACATCCAATATCCTCCAACAACAAGTTAAAATGCCAAATATGAGTTGTGCATTAATTTGATTCATATTTGAACTCTTCAAAGATTTCACAAATTTGATGGCTCAAAGGTAATGCATTGACATTGTGATTGTTCCCAGTTTCGATTCTAATGCCAGAATTGCTTCATTCAAGATTCTTCATGTGCATGTGTGTATAGCCAGTCATACTTCACTTGTTAAGACTTGGATGGCTTTATGGAAATGGAAACTAGTGATCAATCTCTAAAGATAGAAAGACTACCATAAGCCCGCTTTTCACAACACTCTCCACTAATGTAGGTTGATCACAACATCGAGGATCATTAAGGCTTTATCACGCTTGTAATGAAGCGCTAAGGTCAAGCTATGATTAAGGAAACTATAATGTTATCTCACCCATAGTCATACAACCATTCTAGGTTTTAATTGAGAGCACCAACTTATCTTAATCACCATGTCTGCTTTGATTTGAATTTTGAATGGTTACAACTCTAAACTTTTGAGTCTTTATCCACCGCATTTGCCTTGATTTTGATTTTGGGTGGCTACACCCTAAACTTTACGAGCAATAATATTAGCATTCTTCTTTTCTTTTTCTTTCTTTTTTTGTTTTTTCTCTCTCTCTTTCTTTTTTCCATTTTTTCCTTCTTTTATTTTCTCTCTTTTCGAGCTCAAAATCATACAAAAACTTGTCAACTTCATTTCATTCTCCCCTAATTATTTCTCTCAATGCTATTTTCTAGAACGTTCATATGCTATGAGTGAAGGATACTATGTAGGGAAAAATTTTCAGTGTTAGAATAAATTTTGTGGTTTGACCAAGAAAAGGGTTGATTAGGCTCAATGAGGTACACTAGGGACAATGAAGTAAGCATAGGTGGGCTTGAAAGGCTTAATCAATCCAAAAAAAGCCTAAATCACTTCCTTCATGTTGTGAAGCTTAAGATTTCACCTTGAGTGGTGATCAAACGGGTTCTAGAGTCTTATAAGATTTGAACACAAAGCTCTATCCACATAAAGTTTCTTTAAGTGATATAAAGTTATATATTCATGGCTATTGTGCTCAAATGTTGAAGAATCAATAATGAAACTTGTCTAGGAAAAAGATTCAAGTATGTAGACAATACAATTTCATGCATTACCAAAAATCTATTTCCAATGAGTATCATGACTTTGTCAATGATCATCAAAAGAATACATAACTCATGCAACATTTTTAAAACAAATCATTTTGAAGCTTCATTACTTATTCTTTGGGTCAGGAATTCTTTGATTGTCGATTAGGTCTTATATCTCATGTCGAAGGCAATGGTTTGTCGGTGATATGGCTAGTTTGTTGGTGGAAATCACAATATTGATGATGCTTATGGTTAGTTCATCATGGGTTTTGTGGAGGCTTTGGTGTTGATGGGAGCAACACAAATTAGGCATGGAACTCGTCAAATATTTCATATAAGTGTCGTCCCACTTGACTGAACTTCCTTGGTTGATGCTCTTTTACATCCTCGTCATTTGACCTACTGGTTTGGTCATACCCTTGATTTCTTCTGGGGTAGCTATTGTTGCTTCTTTTCTGCCTAACCTCGAAATATTTTATTTAGATGCCCGAATCATACAAATCTTTGAATGTTTTGATTGGGAAGCCCATAAGCCTATCTCCAATGAAAGCATGGGCCTCATTGATCACCATACATACCTGGTCCTCCTCTACGGGCCTTGTGGTCATCTTGGCAACTTTAGCCCTCCAACGGACTAAGTACTCTAAAAAAGGATCTCATTGGGCTTTTAACGCATTGTCTCCAAATCCCTTAAGGTTACCCCAAGCTGGGTATTATGGAAATGTTGCTCCATAAACTGTTCGAACAATTCTTCCCAATCTTCTCGAACTCTTTTCAGAAGATCATGACACTATATTACTACATCATCTTCTAAGGATAGCATGAAATACTTCAAGATGTACTCCTATAACAAAAGAGTGGTGGCCATGACAACAACATACTATCTCAAATGTGCATTCAGATTGCCCTCTCCATTGAACTTGGGCAAATTTGGCATGTGAAACTTCGGAGGTAAATCATTATCGCCAATGAGCAAGATGTCATCTAGGTCTTTGACCTCTTTAAACCCCTTATTCTTCAAGAGAGATTGGACATTCTCCATGTCTTTAGCCAACTGATTGATTGATTCGGGCTCATCTTGGTTGGTTGGGCCTTCTCCCTTCTCTCTACCTAGGTTAGTCTCACCCTCATCACCACCATTACCTTCGGGCGGTGGCTGGTTCATACGGTTAGGTCCACTTTCTAGAGCTTCAATGAGTTGGGTCATTTGTAATTGAAATATGGTCACATCAACTCTCAATTAGACCATCTCTTGATTGTTGTTTGTTGGGTGCGACCATTTCAACGATTACTTCCTCTTATCTTGTTAAACGACCACCTCGTCTAACCCGATAGATGCAAACCAAAGGTGCTATTGCCATGCATGCATGCATGTATGCATGATATGATGCATGCTCACATAAGGGCATAGACAGACTTTTAGCCTTCCAACTTTATTCCTCCTACACATATGGGGTCAAGTCTCTTTTTCTAGGATTTTTGGCCTCATTCCCAAGTCATCATCATGGGATGTGGGAATGTGAGATTCTCTCTCCTAACTATATCATTCAAGTTAATGTTTAATTCTTCATTATTATCATAACATGGCTCTCAATGTCATGGTAACCTTAACTCATGCCACATGCCTTTATTTTGTTCTTATGAGTGATATGACATATGGCATTCATTCATGGTTCCATGGGGTTGAGTCAATGTTATTCTAATCATGTGGAATTTACATCCATGGACATGCATTTGAACATGGACTTTGGATATTCCTTCTATTAGAAATTTTTAGATTCATCTACATGAGCTTAAGTCTCAAGGGTCCAATAGTTTGGGCTCCTTCGAGCAAGAGATGCCCCCTTGAGCCGGTCTTTTTTTATACCAAGTCAATGGCATGTGCTTAAAGGTGGTGACATCAACATAAGTCATCTAAGGTTGAATGAAGCCTAGGACTTCTCATGCCAATGCCACACGGCTAGTTTAGGCAATTCGTGCTCATTTTGTACAAAGTGTAGTGATGCAAGGACTGAAAACAACAAAGTAAGCTATTAGAATTTGGTATCCCAATCATAATCAACTTCTTTTACTCCCAGTGGAGTCACCACTGTGAACGGGGCTTTCATCCCGCCAAAGTGTTTGTGACCACAACACTATGTCAAAGCCTTTTTCGAGATTTAAGGAAACACAAATGAGCCATGAGCATGTCTAGAGAATGGAGTCGCCACATAATTATTCAATTGGGAATCAGTGGGGGCAATCTGATCCCTTGCTTCAGGACCTAAACTACCTTCATCCCTTTAGAGATAGGTTTGGGAAGTTAAGTAGGAGCCATTCTCCTCGCTTGGATCAAAATCCAGCCTCCACTAAGGTATACCAAATAAAAAAATAGCTTAAGTTGTTATACAATCTGCTTAAATTGTTAATTTTATGCACACGTTTTCGGTTTTATCTTCTTTAAGCATGTGAGATATATTCATCCAATACAATAAAAAGAAATAGGAAGAAGAAAAGATTACAATTACTTTCAAATATGGGGGAATGGAAGGAGGATTACTTACAACAATTTATTCTCAATAAAATAAAGTATATTCTACTTCTAACACTTCAAATATCCAATGAGAAAATATCTCATTCATAACATTCGTAGCATGCTCATGCACATCAAGTATTCAATATAAATATTCAAGTCGAGAACTTGATAAATAGTGAATTCCTCACCACCATATGTGAGTCCATTCAATGCTTATCAAGCCTCTTCATGCATAGTCATACATACATTTAATTAATCATTTATTCTAAGTGTTGGTCCATCGCCATCAATGTGAGTCCACCATCACTTCATGGCATTATAATCATTCAATTATACATCTAAACATTGTATATTCATGCATTCTTTCATATCAATTAAAATTCTAGTTAAGGCCATAAACTAAAATCATGGCACTTCAACCTATATTTGATAATTCTATCATGGCATTTTAGCCTATTTCCATTCTAGCATAATTCATAACAATTTATAGTATCATGTCATTTATAGCCTAAACACGATAATTATAGCCTAAATCAAGCATTAAAGGGTAAACATAGTAATTTTTACTTATTCTATGTTATTTCCTAGAATGCTTCAAAGAAATTGTAAGTTTTCCTAGCACGATTCTAATCATGAGCTCCTAGACATAATTTTAAGCAATTGCAAAGAAAATAAAATCCTAACACGATTCTAAATAAAGAAAGGAAAGTTTACTTATTTCAACACGCTTATTCATCTCGCAAAACAAACAAGGCTTAGAACAATTCATAGTAACCCTAAACATAAAAATAAATCATAAACAAGCTTATTCTAAGTGTAAATAAACCTAAACATGCTTAATTCTAAGCAAGAAAATAAAAAAGGAAAATAGAAGGAGAAGAGAGAACTGCTCTCAAGACTTACCCTTTCTAGGTTTAAAGTAACTAAATGCCTAAAAAAAAACATTTAAACTAGAAAAAGAATCCTTGAATTCTCAAGTGTGTCTTCAAGAGGGAGAAGAGAAGATTGTGCGGGGGTTTATATCGTTGGGGGTTTGCATTGAAAAAGGAAGCAAAGAAACAAAAAAGGAAGGTTGGAGGTGTAATTTGTCAAAATTACATAGAGAACAGTCAGCCGGCTGTCTAAGGATCACCGGCCAACAGTGGGACAACTGACTAATAGTGGGACAGCTGGCAAGCTATGGGTGGACCGTTGGCCAATGGTAGGATAGTCGATCGACTGTTGTAAAACCGTCGGCCGGTTGTGGCCCACCAAACCCCCTTGTTTCATATTTTTTTCAATGCAGTTCTCCTTTGACCTTCGTTCATTCGATCATGCATAACTCTTCAAGTTTAACTCTGATTTGTGATCTATAAAATTCTATGAAAACTAGCCATCTCTAGCATCGGAACGGTGTATGACTCATCATGAAATTATTATTGTATTAATGGCGATAATTTTTAAAATTCATAAGTCATTTCAAAACTTTTGGTCAATTTCTTCTCACCTTTCTTCCTTTTGCTTCCAAGGGCATTTCGATCATTTTTATTGCTCAACATGCATCTTCATTTTCCACATTGGTCCACATCTATTATGAATAAAAAAGAATAAAAAATAGAATTCATATAGAAGAGACACAAAGGCATAGAAGAAGGTGAAGTTACCTCAATCAATAAAGCAAAATTGATGATCGCAGTAATGCCTTGACATGCACGGTCTAAACCATAAAGCAACTAGCCAAGATTGGTGTGGCCTTAATCAAAGTCTCTCACTGAGCAAGGTCCTAGAGTGTAGAAAGTAAGGTCAAGAAGGTGGTGTCTGACGTGTTGGTCAAAAGCATCGAACCAAGTAGATACACAATGAAGCTAGGAGCGTACTGATCCACCTCGACTAAAGTTAGATAAGATCTCCTCTTCCAATATTCCCACAATAAAGTGTATTGAATTGCCACATTGTCCTTGATCTTGACATCATAACCAAGAAAGTGTCAGACCAAATTTCTCTGATCTCTTGAGTCTGCATTGCAAGAATCAATGGGGTACATCCTTCCTTTTGCACGAAAGACCAGTCAAAGCGACAATGTCGAATAACGTGATAGTTATCTCACCAATAGGAAGATGAAAGGTGCGTGTCGTGTCCATCAACCTCTTACATAGAGTAGCCAATGCTTGATGATAAGTATGAAGAGAAGCATGTGAAAGCAAAGTGATGAACTCGTAGAAACTGGTAGTAGCAATACAGCTTCTAACATCATCATTCCCTATATCTAAGAACCAATTGTGGACTCCAAAAAATAACCCACACATCTTGTTCTCATGGAAATCTTAAAATAAGAAATCGAAGTCTGTACATGATTACATTCTTAGAATATTCCTAGAAAATAGAAATTGAAGAATGAAAAAGAAATCATACCTGGTGTAGACACTGAATTTTTGAAGCTTGATGAAGGAATGAAGATTTTTGCATTGGTCTTCTCTTCATCTTCAAGGCAGGAAGAATTTTGGGCATATCCTTGCACGTTTGGTTTTCTCTGCTACAGTTTATTTTCTATGGTATGAGAGGAATGATCGTGTGTATTAGCAGCGACATCGGACTCTTCGTCAGGTGATTGATGAGATTTTTGCATTGGTCCGCTCTCGGCTTCTTACCATTGAGGCCCAGTATGTGATCACTCTTCAGCTTCGTGCTATATGGGGCCTTCGTTATTAGTTGGTTTTTTGAGTTTTGTTTTGTTTAATTGGGCACATGCGCCCTTTTGTTGCATTGTCTTGGGAATGTTAGCTTTGTTGCGGTCGTTATTGGGCCTACGCGCCTTTTCTTTTTTGTTTGGGCCTTTTGGCTCCATATCTCGCTTTTTGTTTGAAGCCTTTGGGCTTCGTTTTTCCTCCTTTTGGACTTGTGAGTACTAAGTACTCTTCTTGGGGTATGCCCCTCGTATTTTGTACAATCTTTTTTCTTTTTATGTGAATAGTAATTTTTCCAAAAAAAAATGAAGATTAATGTCGAGCAATGAAAATGATCGAAATACCCTTTGGGGCCTAGAACGAAAGGTGAGAGGGAATTGATAAAATGTTTCAAAAACTGGCATGTGATTGCAAAAAAACATAGAAATTAATCCAGAAAGAATATGGTGGTGAGTCATATATCTTTGTAAGGGCTAATCGCACAGACCCCGACCCCACACCCCCCAGTTTTGGCTTTCATCCATATTAACTATTTACTACTTTTCATCACGCCTACCCCTGATGTCGTGAAAACTCATCAGGAACCACCCTTCCGTTACTTTTGCCGTTAGATGACATCACTATTCCATCTAAAACCGTTGCAATTACTAAAATACCTTATGAACAAATTTCTAAAAAGTTAGCTAATGAAACTAGTGTAATTCGAACCCATTCCTCCAAGAAGGTAGTATAGCTTTCTTACCATCACACCAACTCCTTGAAGTTGTTCAAAATATCTATTTTATTATTTATTGTAATACTATTTTAAGGAATAATATGTTTAATTTCTATTGGAATCAATTATTGTATTTAGTTGCTCAAAGAATGCGCTATTTTTATTTAATTAAAATTTTTCGAATATATTCAAATATATAAAAAATTCTTATTTTATTTTTCATAATATTCATTTTTATATTATCAAGGCATTTCTAATGTGCAATAAAATTTCAAATAATTGAAAAATACCTAATAATATACCCACAAATATATTTAAATTAAAAAAATACCAACAAAAATATACAAAAATTAAACTGATTATTTTTGTTTAATTTTTTAATCTAAATTTATTAATTTAGTTTTGTTTAATTTCTATTTTAATCCAAATTTATTAATTTATTTTCGTTTGATATTTATTTTAATATATTTTTATTTTTATTTATTAATTCTTACTCATAAATTTATTAATTTATTTTAATAAATTAATTAAAATTTATAATTAATTTTAATCAAATATAAATTAAATAAGGGGAACTGTAGATTTAATAATTTATTTTATTAATTTTTATTTTAATATATTTTAATTTATTAATTCTTATAATAAATTTATTTTAATACATTAATTAAAATTTATAATTAATTTTAATCAATTATAAATTATATAAGAGGAATTATATATTTGTTAATTTATTTTATGAGTTTGATAAGACGGGGAAAAACTGTCCGAACAGTTTATGGAATAATATCGCCATAATATCCATCTGAGGGTAACCTTGAGGGATTTGGAGATGACACGCCAAAAGCCCAATGAGACTCTTTCAGAGTACTTCGTCTATTAGAGGCCCAAAGCTGCCAAGATGACCACAAAGCTCATAGAGCAAGATCAGGTCCGTATGATAATCAATGTAGTCCATGCCATTATGAGTGATAGACTTGCGAGCTTTCCAATCAAAACATTTGAAGACTTGGGTGATTTGGGCATCCAAATGGAAGATTTGGAGGCTAGATGGAAGAGAATCAATAATAGAAATCAAGGGCGGTATGACCAATCCAACAAGTCTGACAACGAAGATGCATAAGTGCATGGGAGAATTTTTGACCTAGAGAAAGAATAATGATGTTTTGAAATGTGTTGTCTTAAGAATAATACGAGAGTTGTGTATTCTTTTAATGATCATTGATAAAATTGTGATGATCATTGGAAATAGATTTTTGGTAATACATGAGATTGTGTTGTTTGCATACTTGACACTTATTGCTAGATGAGTTTCATTCTTAATTCTTTAACCATTTGAGCACAATGAATATGGAACTTTATGTTACTTAGAGAAACTTTATGTGAATAAAGCTTTATGTTGAGATCTCAGAAGACTCTAGAACCAATTTGATCACCACTCGAGGCGAAATCTTAGGCTTTACAACATGAAGTGATTTAGGCCTTCTTTGGATCGATTGAGCCTTTTAGGCCCACGTAATGATGATTTATTATCCCTAGTGTACCCTATTGAGCCTAATCAAGCCTTTTATTTGTCAAACCAAAAAATTTATCCTAACACTAGAAGATTTTTCCTAGATAGTATCATTCACTCATAGCATATCAAAATTCTACAAAAAAAAAGAAGCATTAAGAGTCATGCTTATGAAAGAATTTGATGAGTTTTGTGCAATTATGAGCTCGAGGAAGAAAAAATAAAGAAAAAGAGAAGAAAAAGAAAAAAGAAGAAAAGAAAAAGAAAAAGAAAAAGAAAAAGAAAAAATGGAAAAGAAGAAGAAGAAAAGAGTGCAAATCCTATTGCTTGTAAAATTTAGTGGTGTAGCCACTCAAAATCGAAAGCAAAGCAAACATGGTATATGAGGACTCAAAGTTTAGAGGTTTAACCATTCAAATTTGAAACAAACAAGGTGATGAAAATGAGTTGATGCTCTCAATTAAAACCCAGAGTGGTTGTATGACTATAAATGAGTTAACCTTATAATTTGCTTATCATACCTTGACCTAAGCCTGACATTACAAGCTTAATAAAGCCCTAATGATCCTTCATGTTGTGATCAGCCTACATTAGTGGAGAGTGGTGTAAAAAGTGGGCTTATGGTAGTCCTTTTTCATTAGAGACTGATCATTAGCTCCTATTTGAATAAAGCTATCCGAGTTTGAAAGAGTGAAGTATGATTGGTTATACACACACATGAAGAATCTTGAACGAAGCAATTATGGCATTAGAGTAAAAATTGTGAATAATCATAATGTCAATGCATTACCTTTGAGCTATCAAATTTGAGAAATCTTTGAAGAATTCAAATATGAATCAAATTAATGCATAACTCACATTTAGCATTTGAATTTATCATTGGAGGATATCGGGTGTGTTGAAAATAAGTTAAGAAGAAGAAAATTTGCTAGTAGTTCCCATCAATGGTATTAAAGAAGAAAACCTTACCAACAACAGTGAAGAAGCATGATATATGGAAGAAGTTAGTCATTTCGTCCAGTATGGATGTCTACAAGGAAGGAGGAACAATGCCCTTAAAATTAGATGAAGAAATTCCCCAAGATAGTACTAAACTTTTCATACAAGGGGCAAAGAATTGCCCATTCATTTTGAGAAGTAAAAAGAAGCAAGGGGCAAAGAATTGTCCAATCATCTTAAGAAAGAAAAGAAGCAGAGGGTAAAGAATTGCCCATTCATCTTGAAAAAAAAAGAAGCAAAGGGGCAAAGAATTAGCCCAACCATTTTAAAAATCATGACAGATAGAATTATCTCAATCATCTCGAAAGAAGTGTAAGAAATGGTGCTAGAATAGACAGCCTCTTTTGTAACCAAATTTGAAAAGGAAAAAGAAAAAAATAAAAAAAGTTTGCTAAGTCGAAAACCTAAAAAGGCGGCTTAGGCAAAAATTAAGTAAGCCTGCTAAGTTGAAAACCCAAAGGGATAGCTTAGACAAAAGTTAGGGCAGAGAAGAAAAGAAGAAGAAAACGCTCGTTGAGTTGAAAACCTGAAAAGGGCAACTCAGGCAAAAATTAAGGCAAGCCCACTAAGTTGTAAACCCGAAAGGGTAGCTTAGGCAAAAGTTAGGGCAGAGAAGAAAAGAAGAAGAAAAAGCTCGCTAAGTTGAAAACCCAAAAAGGGCGGCTCAGGCAAAAGTTAAGGCAAGCTCACTAAGTCCAAAATTAGAGCATAAAAAAAGAAAAAAGAAAGAAAAGAAAGAAAGAAAAGAAAATAGAAAAGAAAAAAATGAACCCGTTAAGTCTAAAACTTGAAAAGGCGGCTTAGGCAAAATTAGGGTTAAAAGAAAAATACCTTAAAAAGTAAAAGAATGCCATCAAACCTCTGACTCGGATGAATCCTAACACGATATAGTCTGATCAATATTTCAGTAACAATCAAGGGAGATACTATGAAACTGGGTCCCATTTGAGGAATGATGGTCGCAAGATGTGGGTCGCCAATACTGTCCAACTGAAACTAGTAAAAACTATGCAAGAAGGTAAAATTAAAAAAGGCAAAGCCAATCGAATGAGGTCCTATCGTCATCTTTCCACCTTTGGTCTGAATACCCATGGTAGAAATCGAAAGGACGAAGAAGTTGGCAAGATCAGACATCAATGGTGCATATAATAGGCATAATGGTGCTCTCAAAACTAGACAAACGACAACCAAGTATGGTGGAGAATCCCTTATACATGGGGCAAAGCTCTTGCCCGTTGAGGCAAAAGACATGATTCTGAGGATCCTAGAAGGTTGTGCATTCCTTAAGAAAAGGAACATCAAGATTCACGTGTGGAAGGAACTTCAAATTGTAAAGACTGCTGGATTTGAGTTGCTTCCAGTTATCATCCCTTAGAAGCTTCAAGAGAGGCTAAAGAACCTTGAGAATGGCCTCAGACATCTTAGAAAACACAAAAAAAGGAGTTGGAAGAGAAGTATAAGAGAAAAAGAGAAGGTCGATGGCGACAGTCCTCACTCATCATCACCGTTACATCAGCATCAATTGAAGAAGCAGCAACCTGAGCTTGAAGATGCACAACCTCTCGCTGTAGACACTCGATGTGTTGGCGACTCATCTAGTCCAAGCAAGAAGCCGATAGTTAGAGAAGATTATTAAGATAGACATCATTCATGCATGAAACATAATGCATTTCTTGCAAGAAACATGATCCAAAATGGAGCATAGTTTAAAAGTGACTGAGTTTTGTAGAAATCATAATGTAATATGAAATACTGGGGGCTACTATAAAGGAAGAAGGTCTAATACCTAGTGGAATAAAAGCAGCATGATGTGTAAGCAAGCCTAGATCAGGCAGATTAGTCTCGATGGGAGTAATACGATGCACAAGCCGCTTGAATCAAGCAATTTAGTCTTGGGCAGACCCAGATATGCAGATTACCTAGATTAGGTAGCTCAGTTTCAAGGAAACTTAATTCGAGCAGAACATTTTGAAGATTTGCTTTTAAGAAGGTGTCTACCTTAAAGAAGTTATCTTCCTTAAAAAAAGAATCTCCCATAAAGAAGGCATCCACCTTGAGAAAAAAATCTCCCACGAAGAAGGCATCCACCTTGAAGAAGGAATCTCCTTCAAAGAAGGCATCATCCTCAGAAAAGGCATCCATCTTGAAGAGAAAACATCCCTTGAAAAAGGGCATCTATGACAAAGAAGGCGTCCACCTTAAAGAAGGCATCTCTTTCGAAGAAGGAAGTGCACGGTGAAGAAGAAATTTGAAGTCTACCCTAAATAAGGGATTTTGAAGGAGAAATTTGATGTTCAACTTGAAGAAGAATATCTACCTAGAAGATGAAAGGTTACTTAAAGAAAGGATTTGAAAAAAAAAAAGAAATAAGAGAGAATAGAGAAAAAGAGAGAAAGAAGAGAGAGAGAGAGAGAGAGAAAGAAAAGGAGAAGAAGAGAGAGAGAGAAAAGAAAAGAAGAAAAAGAAAAAGAAAAAATAAAAGAGAAGAAAAACTCTACATTGACCTTAAGACACTGAAAGAATTTTCCAACGTACTGATAACAAGCATCTAGTTATGGCAATGGCTTAGCAACTCACAGAAAAGGAGAGTCACATCAGTCGATAAAATCTTTCGACCAATCAACATGAAAGAATTCCTCCAAACAATATAAAGTAGTTTGTTGAAGAGCACACCAAACAGTTGATTTGGAATTATCAAGAGATGTTTGATGTCTTGCATGAATTTGCAAGGATAATGGAAAGATCCCCAACGAAGGGTCCTATGAATGCAAGATCTAAAGAGGTCAAGAACAAAGAATGCCAAAGCATAGCGAATCAAGAATTTTCGCCCAATGAATTAGAAGAAATCCAAAACATAATGAAGAATACTCAAAAGAAGGGCATAAAACCCAATAAATGCAAAGTCTAAAGAGCTCAAAGAAGAATGAGGAGTACTTAGCTAAAAGCATAAAGAATGAAAAGGTCTAAAGACCGTGAAGCATTACATGATAGATGTTTTCCCAGTGGGCATGCATTAGAAGGAAACCCTAAGAAGTAGGTGCATTTAAGAGTTTTAAGCCCTTAAAATAGGTAAAAGCCCTAAGAAGAGGTGTACTAAAGAGTGTTAAAAGTGTTAAGAAGTAGGTGCACTTAAGAGTGTTTTAAGCCCATAGAATAGGCACAACCGCTAAGAAAAGGCGCACTGAAGAGTGTTGAAAACCCTAAGAAGTAGTTGCACTTAAGAGTGTTTGAAGTCCTTAGAATAGGCGCATTGAAGAATGTTAACAAACCCTAGGAAGTAGGTAGATTAAAGAGTGTTAGAAAACCTAAGAAGTAGCTGCATAGAGGAGTGTTTTATCATAGCATCACAAGGATGCTTTCTAGCCCTTGAATGGGCATGCTAACCCTTGAGTGGGCACATTATCCCTTATATGGGTACGTTAGCTCTTGAATGGACATATTAGCCCTTGCAAGGGCACATCAACCCTTGAATAGACACATCAACCCTTGAATGAGCACATTAGCCCTATGAGCACGTCAGCCCTTGAATAGGCAAATTAGCTCTTGGAAGGGCACACTAGCCCTTGAGTGGGCACATCAGCCCTTGAATGGGCACATTATCCCTTAGATGGGCACGTTAGCCCTTGAATGGGCATATCAGCCTTAGAAGGGCACACTAGCCCTTGAGTAGGCATATCATCCCTTGAACAAGCACATATCAGCCCTTGGATAGGCACACCAGCCCATGAGTGGGCACATCAGCCCTTGAATAGGCACATTAGCCCTTAGATGGGCATGTCAGCCCTTGAACGAGCATATCAACCCTCCAAAGGGCATACTAGCCCTTGAATGGGCATATCAGCCCTTGAATGGGCATATATCAGCCATCGGATGGGCACACTAGCCCTTGAGCGAGCACATTAGCCCTTAGATAGGCGTGACAACCCTTGGAAGGGCACACTAGCCCTTGAATGGGCATATTAGCCCTTAAATTGGCATATCAGGCCTTTGATGGGCACGTTAGCCCTTAGATGGGAATATCAACCCTTGAATGGGCATATCAACCCTTGGAAGGGCACATTAGCCCTTGAGTGAGCATACCAACCCTTGAATGGGCACATGGGCCCTTCAATGGGCATATTAGCCCTTGAGTGGGCACATTAGCCCTTAAGTGGGCATATTAGTCCTTGAATGGATACATTAGCCCTTGAGTGGGCACACCTTTTCATAGGACTGGAAGAGAAATGAAGATGTTGAGGGCGAAAACGTCAAGATAGAAGAAGGAAGGATAAAGTGAGAGTACTTTGTCGACCTTTATGTCTCACAAACCTCTCCAAAGTAGGGGCAAGCTGTAGATACTGGATTTTTTAGGCTCAATGATGAAATGAAGATGAATGTCGAGTAAAGGAAATGATCAAAATGTGCTTTTAAGCTAAAGAGGAAAGGGGTGAGTCTATTGATTAGTTATATACTGTTGCAAAACTACTGATGTCTAATTTTTGCAAAAATTTACGACTTACAAATCGGAGTTGAATTTGAAAAGTTATATGCAATCGAACAGATGAAGATATGAAGGGGCTGCACTGAAAAGTGGCAAAATAAAAAGGACCGAAGGTGAAAAGCTACCCGAATATTGACCAACAGCCACCCGACTATCAAACAGTTGTATGACTATTGAATAATAGCTGCCTAACTGTCAGACAACCACTCGGCTATTGGTCATGTATTTTCAGAAATTTGTATTAGGGACCTTGCATATTTGTTTCTTTACTTCCTTTTTCAATCCAACCCCTCTCTTATATAAACAGCCGTCCTCCTCACTTTCCAAGACATCTAGAAATCCTCTCTTCTCCCTCTTGAAGACATGCTTGAGAATTCAAGAGGTCTTTTCTAGTCTAATATTTTTTCCGATGTCTAATATTTGCTCTAAACCAAGAAAGGATATGTCCTTAAAACATTTCTCTCTTCTCCCTTGATAGGTGTCTATTTATGTATTATTTTCATATCAATTCATCAATGTTTATTTGCTATAATCTTCGGTATTTTTATGTTTTTGTGTGGTTTTGATGTTTGTAGGAGTTTTGGAGGAACTTGCACCAAAGTGAAGTAAAACCCTTCATTTTCACCCCTACTAGTCAATCATCTTCTCGGATTTAATTGTATTGATATACAATGAACCCGATGACATATTATATACCGTTGGAAAGCTCTCGAAGTCTATTTTCTGGAGAAAATTACGGTTTATAAATCCATTCAGTGTACCAAAAGTTGTAATCAAAACAGTGTGAGATGTATAGAAATATAATTCCACAACTCACTGTAGCATGTATAAAACGGGGCACTGTAGCAAGTCACTGTAGCAGAGTATTTAAACACATTTTAGGGTTTTTTTTTCATAACTTGAGGAGGGGAGAACGTGGAGGAGGCTGCATCTTTGGATTTCTCTCATCTCTTAGAGTTCTTGAAGGGGATTGAAGGCTTGGAAAGAGGAAGAACTACAATCTTGAGAGATTTTCATCAAATTTGCTAAGTTTTCCCTTTTCCTTCCATTTTCTGGAATGTCTCCATATTGTATTGTATTTGTATTGTTTCTGAATATGTGTAACTAAATCTGAATTGGTTGAGGGTGATTTTAAAGCCCTTGATATGGTTTTTGTGAATTGATTGTGCAAGGAATTGTTATCCAATTCTCTAATTGAAGTTGCTTGTATTTTTCCATGTTTAATGCTTATGATTGCTTGCTGGATTGTATTTGGGTGACCAACTAAATATAATCTGGATATTGTCTATTGCTAGACTAGAAATCTTGATCCGTAATTGTCTTGAATTTCTAATCATTAGTAACAAAATTGTGATCAGAGATTGCAATTGGAGAATACAACCTAAGTTAAATAATCCGAGCTTGTGTGTTTATTGCTTAGATCAACCTGTCTTTCTTTTCGTAATGCATCCATTGAATTAAATTTAGAGAGCTTGTTCTAGGTTGTTTAATGGACAGAGATTAAATAAAGAGCATGTTTTATTTAACAACAAAGTAAGGAAAGATTGGGACAACAGAGCTTATTGTTATCTACGGTTGATAATTTCAATGGTGTAATTGGATGATAATTCTACAATTAATTCGCAAATCCATATCTTGTGGTGGAGAATGATCCCTTAACCATATTTCTATCATTGATTAATTCCCATTTCAATTAAGTTTGCATTGTGTTATTCATTAATTACCGTCGTATTCAGTTTTTCATCTAGTTAATCAAACAACAAAACCCCCCATTTAATTAATTGTTGCTGGAAATAGCAAATTCAATTAGAATCAATCCTCGTGGGAACGATATCTTACTTATCACTTTATTACTTGTGCGACTAGTATACTTGCTAGTTTCGAACGCATCAAGTTTTTGGCGCCATTGTCGGGGATTGATTTTCTAATCGATTTGTTATTTTATTTTCATTGTTGATTCGTGTTTTTTTTTTTCTTTTCTGATTGTTTGTGTTTAGGCGACATGACAGTAAACTTCCAACAATTCAGCATCGGATTTGAGCCACAACTACCATGGAGAGTAAATGAGGTAAGCACTCTGAACATTGAACAACAACTTTCTAAGCTAACCTTTCTTGTGGAAAACATGGCTGTAGGACAAATACAGAAATCTTATGCATGTGGGGTATATTCTGCCATGGAGTATCCAATCGACATGTATCCAACTTTACAAGAAGGAGATATGGAACAAGCCAATGCCATGAGTGGATTTCCAGGAAAAACAAGGCAATGGTATGATCCCTTCTCTAACACTTATAATACTGGATGGGAAGATCACCCTAATTTCAGTTACTGGAATCATCAACTAATCGCCCCAAATGCCATACCAAATCAGCCACAAGGTTTTAATCAACCTAGAGTACAACAACCATTTCAAATGCAACCACCACCAATGCCACTACCAGCACCACAACCAGCTCCAGAAAACTCAGGTATGTCACTCCAGGATATTGTTAATGCACTTGCCACTAACACAATGCAATTCCAGCAGGAAACTGGGGCAAGTATCCAAAACCTGGCAAATCAAATGGGACAATTGGCTACTAGCATGAGCAAATTCGAGGGCCAAGACTCAGAAAAATTATCTTCTTAAACGGTGATCAATCCAAGCGAGACTGCTAATGCGATAACTTTGCGAAGTGGAGAGCAATTAGATGTCTTACCGGGAAAATCACAAACTGATGAAGGAGATGACACCACATCCACCATGAACAAAACATTGATTTCTCAGGTAAATCCTATAACTCCCATTCCTTCATATGTTACTCATCCACTTTTTCCCAGTAGATTTGCAAAATCGAAGAAGGAGGAACAAGAACAGAAAATCCTGGAAACTTTTTGCAAAATCGAGGTAAATATACCACTTCTGGATTCTATCGAGCAAGTACCTCGTTATACAAAATGTCTTCAGGAGTTATGCACCAACAAGAGAAATTTAAAAGGGAATAAGAAAGCAAGTGTGGGGGAAAATGTTTCAGCTATATTGCAAAGAAAAATTTCTCCGAAATGCAAAGATCCAGGTACGTTCACCATTCTATGCACCATTGATAATACCAAGTTTGAAAGAGCTATGTTAGATTTAGGAGCATCTATTAATGTCATGCCATATTCTATTTATGCTTCTTTAAATCTTGGACCTTTTGCGAAAACTGGTATTACCATTCAACTTTCTGATCATTTTAATTCATATCCCAAAAGAGTTGTGAAAGATGTGCTTATGCAGGTGAATCAATTGGTTTTTCCAGCAGACTTCTATGTCCTTAAAATAGAGGATGAGACATCTCCTAATCCAACTTCTATTCTTTTAGGGAGACCATCCTTGAAAAATGCTAGAACCAAGATTGATGTTCATGATGGCACTTTCACTATAGAGTTTGATGGCAAAGTGATCTGTTTCAATAATTTCGAGGCAATGAGGTACCCTAGTGACTTGTATTATGTTTTTGCAGTTGACATTATTGATTCTTTGCCACAACAATGTTTTGAGTTAACTCGCAAGGATGGATTGGAAATGGCTATTAGTGAGCACATAGGGACAGAAAATTTCAAAGAACCAAGAAGGTTGATACAAGTGTCCAAAGAAATGGAGGAAGCTATGGCATGCTTAGATGAGACTATAGCTATAATCACAAACAGGTATAATGTTTCATACATTGAATTGCCTTTATCTAATGAGAAAATTCTTCCTTTTGTGATGAAAGCCAATACCTTGGAGCTTAAGCTACTTTCAGATTATTTGAGGCATGTGTTTTTGGGTGAGAATGATTCTTTGTCAGTTATAATAGAAATGGGCCTTGCACTGCTACAAGAAGAGAAACTCGTCCAAGTACTTAGAGATCACAAAATAACTATTGGGTGGACGATTGCTAACATCCAAGGCCCAGCCATATGCATGCAATAATTCTTGTTGGAAATAGGATCCAAGCCCACTAGAGAAGCACAACGGAGATTGGACCCTCCCATGATGGAACCAACGTCGGGCTGAGGACGTTAAACCAAGCGTTTATTGGGAGGCAACCCAATGTTTTTGAAAAATAAATAAAAGAAAAGAAAAGAAAAATAAAATAAGGTAATAATGATCGATTTTCGTGTCTCGAGGAGATTCCATTCGTAGGCCATCAAATTGATCAGGTTTTATCTCTCTTTGACATCTGTCTTATTTGTTTTTATTTGTTTTTACTTGTTTTTGACTTTTGTTTGTTATTGCGTTGTTATCTCTTTTATGTGTCTTTAGTTTCGTTTCTGCTCTTTTCTTTTCCTTTCTTTTGTTTAATTTGATTACTCTGTGCTTTGAGCTCATTTGTGCAGCAGCTTGTGGAAACATCCAAACAAATTGAAGCCATTGCTTGAAGGTTTGAAACGTGCATATCTGGGAGAAGAACAAACTCAATCGCATTATCGGTAATATCTCTCCTTTTCTTCTCTTCAATGGATGCTGATATCTTTCTGTCGAACCTTCGTAAATATTTTCCCTCACTTCCTCAAAATGCTATGTCCAAAATTTATAAAGTACGGATGACTAGACTTTGGGTGTTGATGCTCCTAAATGTGCCTGCGGATATCCGATGGCTTATTGAAGCCAAGGTGAGATTGTCAGGTGAGCTTGATATTAATCTCGCAAAATACATTCCTGGTCTAGGGAAAAGCTACTACGCCAAGAGGCGAAGAGCGAAGAGGTTACAAGTATGCTATAAATGTGCTAGATGGAATTGTAACCAGACTTGTCGTTCATTAGGTCTTGTGTCCAGAAATAGAGAAGATAAACTGTCATTTATTAAGAATGGTCTGAGTAATGAGTCGTTGGATAATGTTTTATTAACTCTTGAGTCACATTTTTGTGGACTTGTTCAGCGTGAATTGCTTAATTTATGGACTCAATTTCGTGATGAATTGCAATGTTATAGTCTAGGGAACCTGACTAAAAACGACCCTGTTTGCCAGTTTATAAGAAAACTGGATGGGAAACAAATCCCCGACTCATAGAAGGCGTTTCAGCCATTACTGGACTTAAAACCAGAGGAAGATGTGAGCCACAATCACAACTACTTGTATATTTGAATGTTTGTAGTTGTTGTCGAATTTTATTTCTTTCTTGTTTCGTTTGATCTGATTATCAATGTTGTTTTTGTGTTATTGTTGTTTGTTGATTTTGTTTGTTTTAATTTCAAGTTTTCTTTTTGACAAACCATATGACTACCCTATGGCATAAGTACACGTGGGAGACCAGTGTGGAGGTTTTGTCAACCTCCACCGAAAGTGTATCTCTATTTTTTATGCTTCACGTGGGAGACAAGTGGGGGGGTTTTGTCAACCCCCGCCGAAAGTGTATCTCCATTTTCCATGCTTCACGTGGGAGATAAGTGTGTAGGTTTTGTCAAACCTCGCCGAAAGCATATCTCATTTTTTCAAATCTTGTGGCGATAAATCTGCATCGAGCAACCCCCACCGAAAGTATGTCCCCATGTGTCAAATTTGAGAGCTTTACGTGTGTATTTATCCATTCTGCATGTTTTCAAATGTCATTATTATAACTTGTCTTGCACTTCAAAAGCATATTACCTAACGTGCATCATTCTCTTACACAAGGTTAGAGCACTTGTAGAAATGGAGAAAACACCAATTCGACGATTCCAAAATATATGCGTATTTTGTGGATCGCAATTTGGTAAAGATTGAGAGTTTACAACAGCAGCTCTTGATCTTGGTAGGACATTAGCTGCGAGGGGTATTCATTTGATTTATGGAGGGGGTAGTCTTGGGCTAATAGGGTGTGTGTCGACAGCTGCATCCCTGGGAGGGAGCAAAGTTCTCGGCATTATTCCTAAACCATTAGCTGTACGAGATATCGTAGGCAACACCATGGGGAAGAGTTACATGTTTCTAGTATGCATGAGCGTATTGCACATATGGTCATTAAATCTGATCCATTTATAGCTTTGCCCGGTGGTTATGGTACATTAGAGGAGATATTTCAAATCACCTCTTGGGCACAGCTAAACATCCATCGGAAACCCATTGGTTTGTTAAATGTCAATAATTTTTTTTGATGGTTTGTTGTCTTTTCTTGATCAAGCAGTAGAAAAAAACTTCATCTCACCGTCGGCGAGGCAAATCCTGGTTACAGCTTCAACTGCAGGGGAGTTAATTGATAAACTACAAGAATTCGTCTATTCGCCTAATCCAACAACGGCTCGGATAGATTGGTTTGGAGAAGACAATAAAAGGCGTCGACTAGATTTAACGCTCCATCTATAATCTCTATCTATTAGTTTGCTTCGTTTTTGTTTACTTTCTTTTTAGTGTGTTTATTTGAGAATTTTCATGTCATTTCTTTTGAGTTTTTTCAGGTTATTTCTTTCGCCCCAGGTAATATTTTCTAATCATGGCTTTTAGAGTGGTGGCTTAAAAAGTTCAGTTCCTCTTAAAACGCATTTTAGATCTCTTCAATCCATAATGGCTGAATAAGGAGGCTAACTTCTAAACTTTTTAGATTCATTCTAACTGACTTGTTTTTGTTTGCTGGCTTGTTGGACTTTGTTATTTTATGAGTAAGTTTAGTTTTGTGTAATTTAGAGTTGTTGTGTGTTAAGTTTAGTTTTGTGTAATTTAGAGTTGTTGTGTGTTTTTGTCTTTATCAGTTGCGATTCGAAAAAAAAAACATTGTGGAAAAACTGAGAATGGCAGAATATGGGGTTTCCTTAACTCTTGAAACGCATTCTCTCTAAATAAATCTGTAGTTTGTTTATTTCATATTGTTTGAAGTGTCTTATTTCTTGTTTTGTTCTTTCATCATAAAGGTATATAGGCTAGAAACCTTAAGTATGCGGGCTACTGGTCCTAAGGATTGTTGAAATATACAATTTTGACTTAGGTGTAACAACGCCACGTACCTCTTTTCTTGCATTTTGTGGGTCAATGATAAGGCAACGATTGAATTAAGAATAACTCTTGGAAAATGATAAATGATGCATGGATTTGTGCGCTTGAAATATATGTTAGTTTTTGCTTTATCTTTGATTCCTTGCACAATATTGAGCACCGAGCCATTATTACTGAGTTATTTGTTTATTTAGAGAAGGTTTATGCAATTTAAGTGTTTCTTTAGATTTCAATGAATTCTAGAACCTGTTTGATGGTCACTCGAGGCGAAATCCTAGACTGTGCAATATTGGGGAAATGATTTAGGCCATCTTTGGACCGTTTGAGCCTTAATAGCCAACCTTGATTGAAATTTATCCCTGGTTACCCCTTTGAGCCTTTGTAAGCCTTTTTTTTTTGTTTATTAACTCACTAAAAAGATTTTCTAACCTCAAATGAATTTTTTTTCCTAAACAGTTTGTCCCTTACCTATGAGTATGTAGATCATTCACGATGACATTTTAAATTATGTTCTGGTTTTGGGAAGTTAGAGGAGGTTGGATTGTGCCATGAGCAATGCAAGTGAGTTCTATTGTGTTTCTAAAAAAAAAAGAAAAAAAAGCCAATCTGTACTTATCGTCCACGTACTTACACATTCAGGACAATGTGTTGTTTAAGTGTGGGGGAGGGGAAGTGTAATAAAAAAAAGAAAAAAAGAAAAAAAAAGAAGAAAAAAAAAAGAAAAAAGAACAAAAGAAGAAGAATAAGAGATCTATACCCTTAAGTGTTCTTAAAAAGAATGAAACAACAAAGTGTGGGGATGTAGTTTTCTTTTGTTTTCTGCAAAAAAAAAAAAAAAAGATTGAGTGTTCTAAATAATTTGGGGGAGTAACCTGGTGAATTGAAATAAAGTTGTGTTATAGGGTTGAGCTCTACATAGTCTTGAATGATTTATGTGTTTGTGGGTGATTTGAGCCAAATTATTTCCTTTATCATACCTTCACCTAAGCCAAACTTTACAAGCTTAAGAAAGCCCTATTTGATCCTTAGTGTTGTACTTGTCTACATTAGTGGAGAGTGACTTGAAAAGCAAGCATATGGAGTTCATTTATACGCATATCTTCACTATTAAATATGATTCATTTTTTATGCATAAACTCATCCGGGTTACAAATTATTATGTGAGAATGGCTCTACACACACACAATGGAGGAATTGAAGTAGAGCGAAACTAATCTTTATAATAAGATTCTTGATCAAGTGCATTATTTTGAAGTTTTCCTTGGGTTATAATTAAGTACAATCTTTGAGGCCTATTTGCAAGCTAAAACATGTGTGTTTTAATTTTTTTCTTTGAATCTGTTTCGATTTAGTTTTGTTTCATATCGTCGTAGTTGCTCGAGGACTAGCAAAGTTCAAGTGTGGGGGAATTTGATATGTGTTTATTTATGTATCATTTTCATATCAATTCATCTATGTTTCTTTGCTATAATTCTTGGTATTTTTATGTTTTTGTGTGGTTTTGATGTTTGTAGGAGTTTTGGAGGAACTTGCACCAAAGTGAAGTTAAACCCTTCATTTTCACCTCTGCTAGTCAACCATCTTCTCGGATTTAATTGTATTGATATACAATGAACCCGATGACATGTTGTATACCGTTGGAAAGCTCTCGAAGTCTACTTTCTAGAGAAATTTACGGTTCATGAATTCATTCAGTGTACCAAACGTTATAGTCAAAACAGTGTGAGAAGTGTAGAAATATAATTTCACAAATCTCTGTAGCATGTATAATACGAGGCACTGTAGCATGTTACTGTAGTAGAGTATATAAACACATTTTAGGGTTTTATTTTGATAACTTGAAGAGGGGAGAACGTGGAGGAGGCTGCATCTTTGGATTTCTCTCATCTCTTAGAGTTCTTGACGGAGATTAAAGGCTTGGAAAGAGGAAGAACTATAAATCCTAAGAGATTTCATCAGATTTGCTAAGTTTTTCATTTCCCTTTCATTTTCTGGAATTGCTATGTATTGTATTGTATTTGTATTGTGTCTGAATATGTGTAACTAAATCCGAATTGGTTGAGGGTGATTTCAAAGCCTTTGATATGGTGTTTGTGAGTTGATTGTGCAAGAAATTATTATCCAATTCTCTAATTGAAATTGCTTGTATTTTTCCATGTTTAATGCTTATTATTACTTGCTGATTGTATTTGGGTGGCCAACTGAATATAATCTGGATATTGTCTATTGCTAGATTAGAAATCTTGATCCGTAATTGTCTTGAATTTCTAATCATTAGTAGCAAAATTGTGATCAGAGATTGCAATTGGAGAATATAACCTAAGTTAAATAATCCGAGCTTGTGTGTTTATTGTTAGATCAACCTGTCTTTCTTTTCGTAATACATCCATTGAATTAAATTTAGAGAGCTTGTTCTAGGTTGTTTGATGGATAGAGATTAAATAAAGAGCCTGTTTTATTTAACAACAAAGTAAGGAAAGATTGGGATAACAGAGCTTATTGTTATCTACGGTTGATAATTTCAATGTTGTAATTGGATGATAATTCTACAATTAATTCGCAAATCCATATCTTGTGGTGGAGAATGATCCCTTAACCAGATTTCTATCATTGATTAATTCCCATTTCAATTAAGTTTGCATTGTGTTATTCATTAATTACCGTCGTATTCAGTTTTTCATCTAGTTAATCAACCAACAAAACCCCCCATTTAGTTAATTGTTGCTGAAAATAACTAATTCAATTAGAATCAATCCTCGTGGGAACGATATCTTACTTATCACTTTATTACTTGTGCGACTAGTTTACTTGCTAGTTTCGAACGCATCACATACGGTGTTGAGTTCTGTCAGATGCTTCAATCGCCACTCGCCACCAGGGTATTTTACATAAAACCGACACTCGACATTCCCAATTACAACGATGTCGAGTGTTAGAGATATACATCCGACAAGACTCAACACGATGTCGAGTGTCAGAGCCATACATCAGATAGGACTCAACATGTTGTAATTGGGAATGTCGAGTGTCAGTTTTATGTAAACTATAGTGGTGGCGAGTGTCGGTTGAAGTATCCTACAGAACTCGACACCGTATGTCGAGTGTCGAGCGAAAATTGACACTCGCCATCGTCTTTGTAGAGTTTCAAAAAAAATTTGTATGTATATATATATATATATATTACAAAATTTAGAAACTATGTTTAAGGATTAAATGGGTTGGAGAATAAGTGGACTTAGGCCCATGAATTAAGGCCTTGTATATATAAGAGAGGCATTAGGGTTCCAACGAAGGAAGGATCTTTCTTTCATCGGGACATAGAAGAAGAGAATCTTACGGTTACAGGGAGAGAGAGAGAGAAGGAGGAGAAGAAGGAAAAGAGAAGGAAGAAAAAGAGAGGAAAAGAAGGGAAAATTCAAAGAAGTGTATAGGCTTGGAAACCAAGTAGGGATTTTCTAACACTATACTTAAATCATGTTATTTATTTCTATTTTTTTAATTGATATTGGTTTGTAATGCATGTTATCTATGGTTAAATTGATTGTTTGTTGCTTGGATGATGAATGATTTGTGAAATTATGTGCTTATGAAGTGAAGTAGAGGTTGTTCTTGATGGGAGTTGTAGTTCATGTGATAGTTCTATGTTATTTGAGCTGCTGCATTTTTCTGGATTGTGAATTGTATAATTTTTCTTTTGTTTAGAAAAATAGATATATGAAGCTTTAAACAGCCACTGATTTCATTGAATTTGGAGTTATATTGAAATTTTGGTGAATTTTTAAAATTGGAGGTCGAAATTTGGAAATGATATTGTTCAACCGACATATTCGAACAGGTTCACAACTCTGTATATTTTGAGATTGACATTTAATCCGACACGACTCGACACTTGCATGTCAAGTGTTGAGTTATGAAAGTGTCGAGTGATGAATGAATGGTGTCGAGTATCTAGTTATGAAATTGTCAAGTGATGAATGGATGGTGTCGAGTGTCTAGTTATGAAATTGTTGAGTGATGAATGGATGGTGTCGAGTGTCTAGTTATGAAAGTGCCGAGCGATGAATGAATGGTGTCAAGTGTCTAGTTATGAAATTGTCGAGTGATGAATGGATGGTGTCGAGTGTCTAGTTATGGAAGTGTCGAGTGTCGAGTTGTGAAAGTGTCGAGTGTCGAGCGGAATTACAGAATCGACCTGACTCGTGTGCACACCTCCTGACAGGCCTACATTTTGCATAGAAACTGTATTTCCTTGAGATTTATTTTAGAAATTATATTGAAAGGTTTGTAAGTGTATGCATTGAACCTTGGATGGGCCGTTTTGAATACGGATCCAAGGAGAATACGGATATGAAATTCTTAGTGTTGGACCTTGGATGGGCCGTTGTGGATATGGATCCAAGGGAAACACAAATATAAACGTGATGTGTTGGACCTTGGATGGGCCGTTTTGTATATGGATCCAAGGGGAACACGAATATAAACTAGATGTGTGAATGAGAATAATTACTTGACTTATTATAATTGGTTGTGTAACTATGTAATTGAGTAACTGTTTGAATGCTTGTGATTTAGTATAATGTTAGAATCTCTCCTATTGTTTATATGTTCACCCCCTCCCTCCACAAGTACACAAAAAAATATTCATACTAGTGGTGTTCCAGAGCTTTCCTAGGAAATCTGGCGTCTACATGCATGCGATGATTTTGGAAAATGTTTTGACTCGCCTAAGTTGTGATAAGAAATTTTATTATGTGATTATCAACTTATGTACTAAGTTTATCATCAGTGTATGTAAAGTTTATTTTGAACAAATAGTCAGATGCTATAATGGATTCGCGTGATATATATAAATATATGTATAAAATGAAAAAAAAAGAAGGGTGAGATATTGATGATGTCTTTTTATTATTCTATTATTTTTCTTAATCAATCACCTTTACAATCTCTAAATAAGGGATAGTAGGGCGTGACAATCTTCATCTCGACGAAATGCATTAGTTTCTACGATTTTTACACACATTAAACTAAAAAATCAACAAAATAACACTTTATTTAGCCCTAGAAACACAGAATAAGTATAAAATACGAGCCCAAACTCAAATCTCCAAATTCAAAATCCCTTAAAATCTATTCCAAATCCCTTAAAATTTCCTGTACAGTGGAGGAAGAGTGTTTCGTGATGTTTCTTTCTTTTTTTCTTCTTTCTTTTCAAGTTCGAGTTTCAAAAGGCATTTTAGTTATTTTTCGAAGAACTTGTTTATGGCATGAAAATTTTTTAGAATGTGTCTAAATTTCACTTAAGGTCCCTAATTTTGTCCATTTTTTCAATTTTTCCTAAATACTACTACCACACTAACATGCATTTACATAAATACCTTATACACATTCACACAATAAAACATTGTTATAATTAAAAGACATTCAAAATATCAATATTATAATTTTTTGGAATTCTACATATGCATAACTTTTAGAAAGCACAAAAATTTTAAAAATCTAATTTATCAAACACCTTCAACTTTTTGAAACAACACAACTGACAAATGATTTTTAGTATATCACTCTTCTATAACAATTTCCAATAACATAGCAATCCTAAACAGACCCAATATTTGATTGGAGCTTTGATTGAGTAGGTGTTTGTAAAGGAAGAAGGGAGATATAAAAGGAGAGAACCACGAATGTGGGGGAGAAGAGAGACGGCTTTGCTTTTCTAAAGAGGGACAATTCTGCTTTTGTCTACAATGGCTATGGGTTTTTCTTGTTTTGCTTTTCTTTATTCAATTACGTTCTTTTTATTTCCTAGGCTAAGATTGAAGATGATACCTTGTTTGATGTAATAATTTATTTTTATTAATTTATTCTCTTTTATGTTTAATTTGAGATTAGGGTTCTTTTGATTATTGTTAATTAAATCAATTTTTCTTTCATCATTAATATAAAGTATTTTTTTAATGGTTAGGATTTATTTAATTAAATTAGCCTTGGATGTTTACATGGTTTAAATTAATTTATTTGTTTTTTCAATTGTTTGAATATAATAAATGCTTAGGAATTAATACGTTGGCTAAAGAAAGAATCTATTTTTATTTTAATCGGGGTTTAATTTTTTAACATATGAGATGACATAGATTAAATTTGAGTTGTCATTCTAATTGTATGAATTAATTAATTTATAATAAATTGCTAAATTATTTTAAATTTCATATTTAAATTCCTTGTTTTAATTTATTTTACAACTTTCATTATTTTCACATTAGCAAATTTTTATTTATTTTTCTCTTTTGAATTAGATTGGAATTTTAATTTACTTTGATTAGATTAAGCTTTCTTAATTTCGGTAGTCTCTGTGGATTCGACCTCATATATTGTTAGTCTATACTCTAATAGATTTGTGCGCTTGCAAGCACAATTGAAATTCGCAAGACAAGCATGGGATGCAAAATCAAAAGTAATCGTAGAAACAAGAACCGCTAATATGTCAATAGCAATTTTCGAAAAAAAAAAAAAAAAAAGATATTTACCCTTGTATGCCCTCCGCCGTAGCAAAACAACAAAGTCTCTAGTCATTTTTAGAGTACACACTTGCAAATAATGATCCAACTTTGACTTCACTTGATGGGTATGCCATTAGTAGATGCAAATGTTTCATATTCATTAGCACGCAAAGAATCAATAACAGGGTCTTATCTAATGTAAAACTAGATGTACGTAGCGTTGAATCAATATTCTGAGATGATTATCTCAATGTAGCATGTCTTTAATATTCTTTCAAAAGTCATAACAAAGATCAAATATTCTTTTTGATTGAGAATTTGCATCATTATCAGAAATCTTGTTGAGGTAAAAGTTAACCAACAACATTTTGAACCTGGGATCTAGAACAACTGTTTAACCTAATACTCCATGAATAACTTTCTAACACTTCTCAAAATTGTCTATTACTTCGATGAATATTTCTTATTCTAGAATCAAGAGAGGTGAACCATGATGAATTCAATAACAATCTAATCTCACAATTTAAAAAAAAAGATATAAGATATTTAGTTCCAAAAAACATTTGTGTCACCTTATGATATGCGCTAAGTTTCTCACATATTAATTCTACCAACTCTAGGGATGTCAGAAAAACTCGCAAATGTAGGCCATGCTGTGATCCACCCGAATGGGGTGGATTTGGGGATGAAAAAAAGGGGGTGGGGTGGGTATGGATTTAAATTTCATAACCCACAATGATTTGGAGTAGGGATGGGATTCACAACTTTTACCCGGCCCCGCGTTACAAAATTATATATTAAACACATATATAGTGTTAATACAATTTAAATTAATATTACAATTTATTTTTTTTTCACTTTTTCCATAAAAAGCCGTAGTTTTATTTTTCTTTTCTAATTATACTTTTTTTTGTATTTTAACAAATCTTACGATGGAATTATTTTACTTTGAACATATTTAGAGATTATGAAATATTGTTTTTCTTTTTTTTTTCTTTACTTTTAAGACAAGTTTCACTTTAAAATATAAATGAAATGTGTAGTTTGTTTTTATTTTTATTTTTTGAGTAACTACATTATATTTGTTATTATAGACTTTCCTTAATTTCAATTATTTTTTTATATCAATTAGAAGATATAATGAGCCAACTTTAAAATTAAATGGGGCAAATGGGTAAATGGGGATTCCCTGCCCTACCCCAATTCTCGTATATAGTGATTGGTATGGGAATTTCAACTCTCGCCTCACTCCGCACATTGACATCCCTAACCAACTCCCTTTCACTTTCTTTAGATAGGTAATTATATTATGCATTATGATCATCCAAATGAATGAAAACATCTTTATGCATCAAAATGGTTGCAAGTATCATGTACGTTGAATTTCATTTGGTTGTACAATCAATGACAACTTTTTAGTAAAATGAATATTGATTTGGCGAGTTGTTTTCTCAAACTTTTCTAGTCGTTTAGGTGCAGCTAACTAAAAGTAAACACTATCTCTAATCTCTAATCTTTTAATTTCCTATTCATAATCAAAAGCTATGCTTAGCCTGGTGGCATTTGGGCGCTTTGATTTCAACCTCAGCCCAGGTACAAATCACATTATATGTGCCTGCCTTCATTAATAATTTTATGATTGAATTGGGTTTGGATTGCGATGGGCTTATAACTGTTATAATTATTGGATATAAATTAGAATATTAGATTGGGTTTGGATTGAATGTGATTTGGGCCTTAATATAAATGCATATGTAATGTAATTAAGGTTAATTAATATTTTGGTTTATTTTGGGTTAGGTCCGGGCTGGGGAGCATGATCTTAGCCCCCCGCCCGGCCTCGGATTATCCCTAGAATTCCTCTCCCTATCCTCAGTGGAATTAGGGATAATTACCCGACCCGAGCTTACTGGGGATCATGTACCCATCCCTGTCTAGGTGCTTTTGCCTTTCCTAGTAAGAGCCTTAACTGTGTGTAGAGATGACACGTATATAAACCTAATAAATTCAAAGATAAGACATAATCCTAGAGATTTTAAAAAAATTAGTTGACACGCAATGTAAAATCCATGAGTTGTCAATTCAATGAGCAAACTATTTTAATTTATTAGTTGTCTTTGAATATGCTCGAGAAGCTTTTAGAAAAAAAGTAATTATCATGTGGCTCCCTTTTATTATCCCAAACGTTAAGGAACCCCCAACCTCTTTGAAAATATTTATCTACCCTTAATTGTTAGTCTTCGTTTCATTAAGATTCCAAAAGTAAGGCTAGAAACGTAATTGTACTATTGCTCCAAAATATCTCAGATAAAATAGTCAACTGTGTGTGTGTAGAGCCATTCTCACCTAATCACTTGTAACCCGGATGAGTTTATGCATACAAAATGAATCATATTTAATATTGAAGATGTGTGTATAAATGAACTCCATAGGCCTGCTTTTCAAGTCACTCTCCACTAATGTAGACATGCACAACACCAAGGATCAAGTAGGACTTTATTAAGCTTCTAACGTTTGGCTTGGGGAAGGTATGATAAAGGATAATAATTTGGCTCAAATCACCCACAAACACATAAATCATTCAAGACTATGTAGAGCTCAACCCTATAACACAACTTCATTTCAATTCACCAGGTTACTCCCCCAAACTTATTTAGAACACTCAATCTTTTTTTTTACAGAAAACAAAAGAAAACTACACCCTCACACTTTGTTGTTTCATTCTTTTTAAGAACACTTAAGGGTATAGATCTCTTATTCTTATTCTTTTGTTCTTTTTTTTCTTTTTTTTTTTTATTACACTTCCTCTCCCCCATACTTAAACAACACATTTTCCTCAATGTGTAAGTACGTGGACGATAAGTACAGATTGGCTTTTTTTTTCTTTTTTTTTACAAACATAATAGAACTCACTTGCATTGCTCATGACACATCCCAACCTCCTCTAACTTCCCAAAACCAGAACATAGCTCAGAATTTAATTGTGAATGATCTACATGCTCATAAGTAAGGGATTAACTGTTTGGAACAAAATCATTTTAGGTTAGAAAATCTTTTAGTGAGTTAACAAAGAAAAAGGATTACAGAGGCTCAAAGGGGTAACTAGGGATCAATTTCTGTCAAGGTTGGCTATTAAGGCTCAAAAGGTCCAAAGATGGCCTAAATCATTTCCCCAATGTTGCACAGTCTAGGATTTCGCCTCGAGTGACCATCAAACAAGTTTTAGAATTCATTGAAATATGAAGAAACATTTAAATTATACAAACTTTCTCTAAGTGAACAAATAACTCAGTGATAATAGCTCAGTGCTCAATGTTGCGCAAGGAATCAAAAGCAAAGCGAAAACCAATAAACATTCCAAGAGTTATTCTTAATTCAATCATTATCTTATCATCGACCCACAAAATGCAAGAAAAGAGGTACGTGGCGTTGTTACACCGGAGTCAAGATTGTATATTTCAACAATCCTTAGGACCAGTAGCCCGCAGACTTAAGGTTTCCAGCCTATATACCTTTATTATGAAAGAACAAAACAAGAAACAAGACACTTCAAACAACATGAAATAAACAAAATACAGATTTATTGAGAGAGAATGCGTTTCAAGAGTTAAGAAAACCCCATATTCTGCCATTCTCAGGTTTTTCCACAAGGTTTTTTTTTTGAATCGAAACTGATAAAGACAAAAACACACAACAACTCGAAATTACATAAAACTAAACTTACTCAGAAAATAATAAAGTCCAACAAATCACCAAACACAAACAAGTCAGTTAGAATGGGTCTAAAAAGTTTAGAAGTTAGCCTCCTTATTCAGCCATTATGGATTAAAGAAAACCAGAATGCTTTTCAAGAGAACTTGAACTTTTTAAGCCACCACTCTAAAAGCCAAGATTAGAAAATATTACCTGGGGTGAAAGAAACAACCTGAAAAAAAAAACTCAACTCAAATAAACACAATAAAGAGAAAGCAAACGAAAATGAAGTAAACCAGCAGATAGAGATTACAGATGGAGCGTTAAATCCAGTTTACGTCTCTTATTGCCTTCTCCCAACCAATCTATCCGAGCCGTTGTTGGATCGGGCGAATAGACGAATTCTTGGAGTTTATCAATTAACTCCCCTGTAGTTGAAGCTGTAACCAGGATTTGCCTCGCCGACTGTGAGATGAAGTTTTTTTCTACTGCTTGATCAAGAAAAGACAACAAACCATCAAAAAAATTATTGACATTTAACAAAACCAATGGGTTCTCGATGGATGTTTAGCTGTGCCCAAGAGGTGATTTGAAATATCTCCTCTAATGTACCATAACCACCGGGCAAAGCTATAAATGTATCAGATTTAATGACCATATGTGCAATACGCTCATGCATACTAGAAACCTGTAACTCTTCCCCCATGGTGTTGCCTACGATATCTCGTACAGCTAATGGTTTAGGGATAATGCCGAGAACTTTGCTTCCTCCTAAGGATGCAACTGTCGACACACACCCCATTAACCCAAGACTACCCCTTCCATAAATCAAATTAATACCCCTCGCAGCTAATGTCCTACCAAGATCAAGAGCTGCTGTGGTAAACTCTCCATCTTTACCAAATTGCGATCCGCAAAATACGCATATATTACGGAATCGCCTAATTGGTGTTTTCTTCATTTCTACAAGTGCTCTAATATTGTGTAAGACATGTTAGGTATTATGCTTTTTAATTGCAAGACAGGTTATGGAATGACATATGAGAATATGCAGAATGTATATATACACACGTAAAACTCTCAAATTTTGACACATGGGGACATACTTTCGGTGGGGGTTGCTCGATGCAGATTTATCGCCCCGAGATTTGAAAAAAATAGATATGCTTTCGGCGGGGTTTGACAAAACCTACACACTTGTCTCCAACGTGAAGCATGAAAAGTAGAGATTACTTTCGGCAGAGGTTGACAAAACCTCCACACTTGTCTCTCACATGTGCATGAAAAATGGAGATATACTTTCGGCGGAGGTTGACAAAACCTCCACACTTGTCTTCCACGTGTGCTTATATCATGGGGTAGTCATCTGGTTTGTCAAAAAGAAAACTTGAAATTAAAACAAACAAAATAAACAAACAACAACAACACAAAAACAACATTGATAATCAGATCAAACGAAACAAGAAAAAAATTCTACAACAACAACACACATTCAAATATACAAGTAGTTGTGATTGTGGCTCACATTTTCCTCTGGTTTTACGTCCAGTAACGGCTGAAACGCCTTCTATGAGTCGGGGATTTGCTTCCCATCCAGTTTTCTTATAAACTGGCAAACAAGGTCGTTTTTAGTAAGATTCCCTAGACTATAACACTGCAATTCATCACGAAATTGTGTCCATAAATTAAGTAATTCGCGCTGAACAAGTCCACAAGAATGTGACTCAAGAGTTAATAAAACATTATCCAGCGACTCATTACTCAGACCATTCTTAATAAACGAGAGTTTATCTTCTCTATTCCTAGACACAAAACCTAATGAACGACAAGTCTGGTTACAATTCCATCTAGCACATTTATAGCATACTTGTAACCTCTTCGCTCTTCGCCTCTTGGCGTAGTAACTCTTTCCTAGACCAGGCATGTGTTTTGCGAGATTAATGTCAGGCTCACCTGACAATCTCACCTTGGCTTCAATAAGCCATCGGATATCCGCAGGCACATTTAAGAGCATCAACGTCCAAAGTCTAGTCATCCGTACTTTATAAATTTTGAACACAGCATTTTGAGGAAGTGAAGGAAAATATTTACGAAGGTTCGATAGAAAGATATCGGCATCCATTGAAGAGAAGAAAAGGAGAGATATTACCGATAATATGATTGAGTCTGTTTTTTTTTCAAGATATGCACGTTTCAAACCTTCGAACAATGGCTTCAGCTCCCATTTGATGTTTCCTCAAGCTGTTGCACAAATGAGTTCGAAGTACGAAATAATCAAATTAAACAAAACGAAGGAAAAAAAAGAGCAGAAACGAAACTAAAGACACATAAAAGAGATAACAACACGATAGCAAATAAAAGTAAAAAACAAGTAAAAATAATATAAAAAACAAATAAGACAGATGGCAAAGAGAGATAAAACCTGGTCAATTTGATGGCCTCCGAAAGGAATCTCCTCGAGACACTAAAATTGATCATTATACCTTATTTTATTTATTTTTATTTTCTTTTTTTTTTCAAAAACATTGGGTTGCCTCCCAATAAGCGCTTGGTTTAACGTCCTCAGCGCGACGTTGGTTCCATCATGGCAGGGTCCAATCTCCACTGTGCTTCTCTAGTGGGCTTGGATCCGTTTTCCAACAAGAAGTGGTGCATGCATATGGCTGGGCCTTGGATGTTAGCAATCGTCCACCCAATAGCTATTTTGTGATCTGTAAGTATTCGAACGAGTTTCTCTTCTTGTATTCGTGCAAGGCCCATTTCCATTGTAACTCGCAAAGTATCATTCTCACCCAAGAATCCATGATTCAAATGATCTGGAAGTGGCTTAAGCTCCAAGGTATTGGCTTTCATCATAGAAGGAAGAAGTTTCTCATTAGATAAAGGCAATTCAATGTACGAAACATCATACCTGTTTGTGATTATAGCTATGATCTCATCTAAGCTTGCCACAGCTTCCTCCATTTGTTTGGACACTTGTATAAAAATTCTTGATTCCTTTGAATTTTCTGTCCGTATGTGCTCACTAATAGCTACATCCAATCCATTCTTGCGAGTTAACTCAAAACATTGTTGTGGCAAAGAATCAATAACGTCAACTGCAAAAACAAAATGTAAGTCACTAGGGTACCTCATTGCCTCAAAAATATTGAAATGGATAACCTTGCCATCAAACTCTATGGTGAGAGTGCCATCATGAACATCAATCTTTGTTCTAGCAGTTTTCGAGAATGGTCTCCTTAAAAGAATCGGTGTTGGATTAGGAGATGTCTCATCCTCTATTTTAAGGACATAGAAGTCTGCTGAGAAAACCAATTGATTCACCTGCACAAGCACATCTTCCACAACTCTTTTAGGATATGCATTAAAATGATCAGCAAACTAAATGGTAATACTAGTTTTCGCAAAAGGTCCAAGATTTAAAGAAGCATAAATAAATGGCATGACATTAATAGATACTCCTAAATCTAACATATCTCTTTCAAACTTGGTTTTACCAATGGTGCATGGAATGGTGAACGTACCTGGATCTTTGCATTTCGGAGGAATTTTTCTTTGTAGAACAGCTGAAACATTTTCCCCCACACTTACTTTCTCATTCCCTTTTAACTTTCTCTTACTGATGCATAACTCCTTGAGAATTTTGTACAACGAGATACTTGCTCGATAGCATCCAGAAGTGGTATATTTACCTCAATCTTATGAAAAGTCTCCAGGATTTCATGTTCTTGTTCCTCCTGCTTTGATTTTGCAAATCTGCTAGCAAAAGGTGGAGGAGTAACATAAGAAGGAATAGGAGTCTAAGATTTACCTTAGAAGATGATGTCATGTTCATGGTGGAAGTGGTGTCATCTCCTTCATCAGTTTGTGATTTCTTTGGCAGGACATCTAATTGCTCTTTATTTTGCAAAGTTATCGCACAAGAATTCTCTCTTGGATTGATCACTGTTTGACAAGATAATTCTTCTGAGCCTTGGCCCTCGAATTTGCTCATGCTAGTGGCCAATTGTCCCATTTGATTTGCCAGGTTTTGGATACTTGCCCCAGTTTCCTGCTGGAATTGCATTGTGTTAGTGGCAAGTGCATTAACAATATCTTCGAGAGACATACCTGAGTTTTGCGAAGCTGGTTGCGGTGCTGGATGTGTCATTGGTGGTGGTTGCATTTGAAATGGTTGCTGCACTCTAGGTTGATTGAAACTTTGTGGCCGATTTGGTATCACATTTGGAGTGATTGGTGGATGATTCCAGTAACTGAAATTATGTTGATCTTCCCATCCAGCATTGTAAGTGCTAGAGAAAGGATCATACCATAGCCTCGTTAGTCCTGGAAATCCACCCATGGCATTGGCTTGTTCCATATATTCTTCTTGTAAAGTTGGATACATGTCGATTGGATGCTCCATCGTAGAATATATCCCACATTCAGAAGATTTTTGCATATCTCCTCCAGCCATGTTTTCCACAAGAGAGGTTAGCTCAGAAAGTTGTTGTTCAATGTTCTGAGTGCTTACCTCATTTACACTCCAATGTAATTGTGGCTCAAATCGGCTACTGAATTGTTGGAAGTTTACTGCCATGTTGCCTAAACACAAACAATCAGAAAAGAAAAACAAACAAAAATAGGAATTAACAATAAAAACAAAACCACAAATCGATTAGAAAATCAATCCCCGGCAACGGCGCCAAAAACTTGATGCGTTCGAAACTAGCAAGTATACTAGTCGCACAAGTAATAAAGTGATAAGTAAGATATCGTTCCCACGAGATTGATTCTAATTGAATTTGTTATTTTCCAGCAATGATAAACTAAACAGGGGGGGTTTTGTTGAATGATTAACTAAATGAAATAAGAATGCAAATTAAGAATAACAAAACAGAAGTTAATTTGAATGAAAGATCAATGAGAGAAATCTGGTTAAGGGATCCTTCTCTACCACAAGATATTGATTTGCGAATTAATTGTAGAATTGTCATCCAATTACACCATTGAAATTATCAACCGTAGATAACAACAAGCTCTGTTATCCCAATCTTTCCTTACTTTGTTGTTAAATAAAATAGGCTCTTTACTTAATCTCTATCCATTAAACAACCTAGAACAAGCTCTCTAAATTTAATTCATGGATGCATTACGAAAAGAAAGACAGATTGATCTAAGCAATAAACACACAAGCTCGGATTATTTAACTTAGGTTGTATTCTCCAATTGCAATATCTGATCACAATTTTGCTACTAATGATTAGAAATTCAAGACAATTACGGATCAAGATTTCTAGTCTAGCATAGACAATATCCAGATTATATTCAGTTGGCCACCCAAATACAATCCAGCAAGCAATCATAAGCATTAAACATGGGAAAATACAATCAACTTCAATTAGAGAATTGGATAACAACTTCTTGCACAATCAACTTACAAAAACCATATCAGGGGCTTTGAAATCACCCTCAACCAATTCAGATTCAGTTACACATGTTTAAGAACGTGGTAAATACAATACAACATGGAGACATTCCAGAAATGAAAGGGAAGGGAAAAACTTAGCAAATTTGATGTAATTCTCTTTGGATTGTAGTTCTTCCTCTTTCCAAGCTTCCTTTCTCCTTCAAGAACTCCAAGAGATGAAAGAATTCCAGAGCTTCAGCCTCCACCACTTTCTCCCCTCTTCAAGTTATGAAAATAAAACCCTAAAATGTGTTTAAATACCTGTCTCTTATACACATCTAGATGTGTATAAGAGACAGGTGTTATACATGCTACAGTGATTTGTGGAATTACATTTCTATACTTCTCACACTGTTTTGATTACAACTTTTGGTATACTGAATAGATTTATAAACCGTAAATTTCCCCAGAAAATAGACTTCGAGAGCTTTGCAACGGTATATAATATGTCATCGTTTCATTGTATATTAATACAATTAAATCTGAGAAGATGGTTGACTAGCAGAGGTGAAAATGAAGGGTTTTACTCCATTTTTGTGCAAGTTGCTCCAAAACTCCTACAAACATCAAAACCACACAAAAACATAAAAATACCAAGGAATATAGCAAAGAAATATGGACAAATTGATATGAAAATAATACATAAATAGACACTTATCAATAAAAAATACCAAATCATTAAATAAAATGTTAAGAAGTATATTTGTTATTTGATGTCAAAGCTTGTCAATAAAAAATGTAGAATTCTGCTAAAATTGAAAAAGCCCCTCAGCTTCGTTTGTTGGTTGCTTGATATAAAACTTTCTTAGGTACATAAAAAATATAGGACTTTGTAAAAATTAAAAGGAGCCCCTCAACATAACTGATCTATATAATTCTCCCACCCTTTGAAGTGGTCATTGTTCCCCAGCCAAACATGCCTTATCGCATCGATAAAATTCACAAACCCCTGATCTAAAACCCTAACCAGTAACTAACAATGAGACGAACTTTGCTGAGAAATGCTTCTCTCTTCACTCGAAACCTTCTTCACTCTCCTCCCCATCACAATCTAAACCCTAATCCACCACTTGTTCAACTCGCTGCTTCGACTCGCTCTCGACTTAGGTTCTACTCGTCTGACTCTAATGACTCCGCCAATGACCAGAACCCACCAAACCCTGTTGCGGAATCCGCATTGGCAGAACAAACCCCGACGAAGGACGTGTCTATCGATGTTCAGGATGTGAGTAACAAAGGTAAAAATGTTTATATGTGTGTATAGAATGTCTTTGGTTGGTGGGAAAGTGTAGCAAAGGAACAGAAATTGAAGGAAAATTTTGTTTTCATATTTGTATGATTAGAGGTGTATCATATGATGCTGTATGTGTTCGTGAAAGCATGTAATGTTTAGCGTGAGAGAGTATGTGGGTTTGATTTATTTTCTTTAAATTTGCGTTTGGTTCTGATGAAATTCTGAGTTCATGATTCTTGGGCTTTGAATTTGTGGATTTAAGAGTGTATCCAATTTGATCTGTTGGTTGATTGGCCTTAGAGCTGAAAACGCGGATAGAGAAGTACTTCAAAGGCGATGAAGAGGCACTTCCATCGATTATTGAAGCGATATTGCAGAGGAAGTTAGCAGGGAAGCATGAGGAGACTGATGATGAGTTGGTGGAGGAATTTCGGATGAAGCCACTGGATGATGTCAAGGACAAAGAGTTCGAATCAGATTTTGAGGAGTTGTATGAGACTGATGAGGAGATTGATGATTTGTATAATGCGAGGGATTATGTTGTGAAGAAGATGGCGAAGGATGAATACTTCAACATGGATGAGAAGAAGTGGGATGAGATGATTAGCGAGGCAGTTCAGCATGGGTATCTAAAGGACACAAGAGAATGTGAGGAAATTCTTGAGGATATGCTTAGTTGGGACAAGCTCCTCCCAGGTATTCCCTCTTTCGGTAACTTTCTTATTTGGAATGTTGCCTATATTATGTTTTTTTTTTGGCAGGTTTTTTGAACAGTCAGTTTATTAGAAACAATCTATAGCAGTAGGTTTTGAGTTGAAATGTGTTTCATCTGTTGTGTTTAAGTGACTGGAATTATGGGATTTTATGACATTGTTGTCTTCATGTTTGCTTCAGAGTATTGCTGAGATCCTTGTGCTTTTATTCCAAAATTGATGTTTTTTATTGCATTATATATATATATATATATATATATATATATGAAACTATACCAACATGGTTACAGCTCAGTTAACTTTATTCATCCTTATCAGACTGGCTTGGTGATTTTTTTGCTGGTGGTCTAGGCACTCACTTGCTGGTCATGTGGGTGTAGTTGACTGTTTCCTGAACTACAAACTTCTTGTGCCTAATTCTTGTGATGTTCTATAGCAATGTAGTTGACAGTTTAATATTTCTATGTGATTTCTTATCGTTAGAAAGACAGCTTATGCTAAAGCTTTTTCAATTGCTTTGCTTGTCATGCACGGGCTATTGACTGTGTTTCATTCTACTTACATTTTTATACATAAATTGTGTTACAAAGAGCTTAGAGATTAAGAATGTATACTTCTATGCAAAAATATATATATATATATATTATCTCTAATGGTTTTTGAAGATTTTAGCGATTATTAATCTTTTTGTTCATTACAAGTTTTATGGCAAAACTTGTTAACTTGGCTGATATAGCTAGCAAAATCAAATGGATTACTTGTTACCTTTTATTCTGTAATATAAGGGGCAATCTCTAAAACGAGCCTATTAGTATCAAATATTGTGTTACCAAGTATAATTTTTGGAGTACATGGTATGTATTTAATAAGTATTTGCTTGTTCACTGATATATATTTGCAAGCTAATCAAATATATTGGAATTGTCTGGATTTTTCTTAAAATCCAATTCTTTTGACAGATGATATGAAGACAAAGGTGGAGGAGAAGTTCAATGAGCTGGGAGATATGTGTGAAAGACAGGAGCTTGAGCCTGAACAGGCATACGAGCTGTTTAAGAAGTTTGAAGATGAGATAGTCTCTGAATATATGAAGAAAGTAGAAGCTGAGGGGCCCCCGCAATTTGATTTGTCTGATGTACCGGACAAGAAAAAGGATATTGATGATCCACCAGGGGAGGGACCGATCCTTAGGTGGCAAACACGGGCAGTCTTTGCTCCTGGTGGTGATGCATGGCATCCGAAAAACAGAAAAGTAAAAATGTCTGTTACTGTGAAAGAGCTTGGCCTATCAAAACATCAGTTCTGTCGGCTAAGAGAACTGGTTGGAAAAAGATATCATCCAGGGAAAGATGAGCTTACTATTACTAGTGAGAGGTAAAGTCAATATTGACAGTTGTTACACTTACTTTGAACAGTGAATTTGCTTATGAACAACTGTGTTCCCTTGAGGAAAATTTGTTTTTCTCCTTTTTTTAATTTTAATTTTTATAAATTTCCTTGGAGAGAGAAATATTGGCAGATTCTCTTTTTAACAAGATTCTTTTCAGGTTTGAACACCGAGAGGAAAACAGAAAAGATTGCCTTAGGACTCTCTTTTCCCTTATTGAGGAAGCTGGGAAAGCAAACAAGATTGTCGAGGATGCTCGAACTTGTTATGTCAAGGACAGACTCAGAGCAAATCCAGCCTTCATGGAAAGGTTGCGAGCCAAGACAATGAGATTGCAAGGATCTAACTCTGTCCATGCGTGAACTTTTGAATAGCAGCCACTGGCATCCGGAGAATTAAACTTAAGGGCTCAGGACATCAGATTGGGGATTTTAATTATGCAGCAGTCTTGATTCTTGAGAATTTAGAAGCAAAAGATCTTTCCATATCATATGCAGCATTAATATATGTTGTTTTTTACTGATCCAGCTAATCAGCTTTTGTTCTTTTTGCCGATTGATCACTGGGATTCTTTCATTTCTGTTAAGAATAATTCGCTGTATGGTTCATAATTTGCTTTGAATTCTTTGTTGTATACCATTTCATTTAATGAAACAAGTTGAATATGGAGTCATCTTTTTATCTAGAGTTGCAAATAGAAGGGCTTGAAAATTGAAAATTCACGCAAGTGATACATTGCTTTTCACGAAAGCAGGATGGGGAGGCCCTCCCTGGTGATATTCTCTAACCACCTCATCGGAAACTTGAAAGGGGTAAAGAAGAGATAATATAAGTGAAGAAAAGAATTCTAGAAAGCTAGATTCTGCATTATATTTTAGATTTTACCCCAACAAGAGATAACTTGGAATAGCGCCACAATACCGCGCACATCTGTTATAGTGAGTGCCTAATGGCTGAGGAATCCAGCACGTGGAAAAGCATACAAGAGCGTTTCTCCAAGTTGTTCAAGAGGCCCAAACGGGGGGGCGGCGCGGGCCGTGGTGGTGGGGTGGGTGGGTTGGGGTGAAGTTTATAAGAAGGGGAAAGAAGAAAAAGCAATTGATAAAAGCTGACAAATGAAAACCTCCGAAGTTTCTTCAAGGATGGTATTCATAGGTATAGATTCAGCACCAAACATCACATGTTCAACCCTCATAATTTAAGATCTATTACGCAGCTTTGTGTTCAAGCTTAATGCAGTTCTATATAAAATTCTTACAAAGATGGAAAGCGGATTCCTCCTTCAAGGCAAAGTAAAGGTAGAATACCAGGATGGGAGACATGACCATATGAAGGAAAGGCTTCCCTGTTCTTCTGCAGAGAGAAAACACTGCACATGTTATGGTAAAATTGCAGAGTTTGCTTGCAGTGCTTGCTGCTTCTTCGTTTGTTGCCCGCTTTCGATCTTCTGGTGTTGCATCAAGCTACCATGCATGATCGGTTGGCGAGCAGCTAGACGGTTAACAGAGCGGGCTTGTTGCAGATCAGAGAAGATGTTTGCAGTATATTCATCATTTTCAGACATCGATTCTGATAGTTTGCCACATAAATCACATTGTAATAGTTCTAAGGAATTGGGTGGTCCAAGTCCATGGAATAGGATGATTCATAGGCCTAAATAGAAATAGTTGCAATTAATGTACAAGGCAAGCTTGCTACTCCTTAAGGCATTACCATTCCTAAGTTGCATGGTTACGAATTTCTGGCATTTTTGGTCTCCCTTGATTAAACTGTGTAATCATTTGCTATTCACAAGTAAGAAGAAGATGAAAATTAAAGGAGAGTTTCCTTCTACAGCAATCAATATTCTCCTAAAGAGGACACGAATGCTCTTGTAATTAGTGGAAATTAAAGAATTCTCTATTAATTTCTTTATTCAGGTTAATAGTGTTTATATGTTAATGATTCAATCCATCAACTTTCTAGTCTCGGAAAAATAAATGGAAAAATAAAAATGTACTGTCAAGAATGGGATTCGAACCCATGCCCTTTCGGACCAGTACCTGAAACTGGCGCCTTAGACCAACTCGGCCATCTTGACTTTGTGTGCATAACTTATTGAAAATTAATATTTATAGAGTACTGATATAGGAGAAGATATTTTCGCCCTGGTTGGTATGAAGAAGTGGATAAAATTAAACAATTAAATTATTAATCATGGCAAGCTTGATTACCTTTACAGTTATAATCATTCAATAAAGAATATTAAGTTATCCATTTTTGAAAAACAAAGGATGGGACAAATATAGGTCAACACATAACACTTTGCCATAAGGCAATCAATAATAGAGGACCAAACATGGGAGTCACTGTCTCCTCAATAGTACTATCTGCCAAACAAAAATTTGTTTTCTTCTTCTTAATTTTAGTTTGATTTGAAGGAGATTGCACAAAAGCTTTAGCAATAATTCAACATGAATTGGATGTCTTCATCTCAGACCTCTTTAAGGAGCATTAATAAAGGAGTAGGCCCATGACGTTGAAAGTTCACTTAATGTATTCCGTCTTTTACCTGAGCCTAATGATATTAAGCTTAATTAAGCTATTAACTTCCTTAATGACATTTCTCTTTAAGTACAAAACATGAATTGGATAGACATGAGGATTATTATCTAAAACTTCTTTTTTCTCTCAAGACATTTGGTTGCTTACTATGTTAGTTTTTGAGGATGAATAATAACTAGTCGAGAAAATAATGTTAGAATGAAAAGAGCTTTCCGTGTGCTAAAGAAATGATACTATTAGGCAACTGTATTGAACTTTCTTTGTTGGAATCCTTTTCAATGATAAGTTGATGAGTTAATTGATCCATTAGCCAAGTTTGCAACACTACTTAGAAGTTAGTGCCTTCAAATAAGATCGATCAGTACTTTAATTGTATTATAGGAATAGAAAAAAATCTTTTAAGTGATTGAGTTCACAAATAGTAATACAGTATGGTAAAATAATGATCAATTGGCTGCTGCAAAGAGGAGTTTAAAAGGTTACAATAATGCTTAGTGGAAGCATTTATACATTAATTTCTCATTGACTTCCATGCATATATATGATTAATTAATGGAATGTACCAGAAACGTTTTTCCGCATTGCAACAAAGGCATATAATATTCATTCACTTGAACAATAATTCCAGAAAAGTGAGCTCAAATTGGACAATATTTGCATAAACTAAGCATCATTGTAGAATTGATTTCTTCTCTAAAAACCTTAGCTATAGTAGCTACCAAGATAAAAAGAAGTAATTCATTAATACATCCAAGTTGAAGTTATGCCCCGCAGCCAGCACCACAGCCTGCACCACAACCGGCGGCACATCCTCCACCGTGAATATTTGAATCAGCTGAAGAGTTTTTGTCCCTGGATATGCCGTCTGCACAAGCAAATATTATGGTTGAGAGTAGCGAAAGAGCAAGTAAAGCTACCCAGAAGACTAAACAAGCTCCACCACCAGCAGCTCCATTAACATTACTAATCACTTCTTTCAATATCCTCATCATTTACTCAATGATCGCTCTTTCTCTCTTCTCAGCTCTCTCTAATGAGTGAGAGTGTGAGTAAATGGCTCAGTGTGGGAAATGCGTGGCTCACACATAGAGCCTTTTATAGATAAAAGCTAGCATCCATAAGGTCGATGTGGAATGTCTAGCTAGATAGATATAGTTAAAGATATTATATAACAATTTTAAGGTCCAAAATCACTTGGGTAGATCTTAGATGCTTTAGGACTTGTCTTAAAAACTTTTTGTGATTCTCCTTGCTTAATTTGCCTTGAATTGGCAGGCAAAACTATTAGAAATTCTAAGTGAGTCAACGCAGCCATGCACTACAAACTATAATGGTTTCAATTGAACATTCTCCCACTTTTTCTTGTCACAAATATGCTCACAGAAAGCTAGCTAACGTGACAGGGTAAATATCTCCTTAATTGATGACAGCCCAATTGTTAGCCTTTCTTTTGCATCAGAGTTTGTGGTCAGGCACTTTCACATCTCACAATTTGGTGGTCACCATCTTCCAGTAAACTTAATTATTTAATCAAGACTTTTGAGTACTTTTTTTTCCCTTAATCTTGAACTGATCTCAACTGGGGATGCTAAAATCTGTCGAAGCTTATTTATCCTTAATCTAACGCTGTTTATAGAGTATAAAATGCAATTATTTGCCTAAGCGGATTCCTCTTGCAGCCAGCATTCTAGAACACAAAATCATTAATATAACAATAATAATTGCACCTTACATTTGTTTCCACATAATAAGTACATCATGTAGGGGGAATAAAAAATGAATCTTTGCTTTTATCATTGAAGAACTCCTCAGAGGTTTTTGGATCTTGCTATCATCATATTCAAATTTTATTTTATTGTTCTTTCTTTATAAGTTTTGTGACTTTTGTCTTTATTTCCATTATTAAGTCTCAAAAGATCTTAAGTTTTAAATCTAAGGGTAAACGACCATTTCCTCCCTTGAGATTTCATCCCAACAACAATTTCCCCCTAAAATTCTAAAAAGTATGTTAAAAATATCCCATAATTTCCACTTTTACCCTTTAATTCTAATCTTTGGTATTATGAATCCAAGGTTAAAATAGATTTTATATTGTTATACATCTAAAAAATTAATAACCTATGCACACATTAGAGCTTTCACTTTATTTTATTGTATTCTTTATCTTTTTATCGATTTACAAATATATTCTTATTATTTCTAATTAAAGATAATTAAATTATTATTTGTGTTATAAATACATTGGTATCATAAGCTAATTCATATCAGAAGTAGGTTGGTGACTCTCAACATGGATAGGACATGATTTTTAAATGGGTTATAAACCTCAACGCAGATACGAGATAGTGTAAATCTTATCTTGCTAACTTCATCTCATGTTGATGGGTTTGTTAAAAGTTGCCACCCTTAATTACATAACGCTAAAAATAGGAAGAAATTATCATTGTATAAAACTTTGGGGGACAAAAGTGATATGCACCCTAAATATCTAATTGATTAATCGGGTTCTGAATGAAGTGCATGGTACCCCACTGTATGACACTAGCAAATAATTAAAGTATTTCTTTAATTAGCTGGCCAGTGACAAGGTCATGATCACTTGCCTAACATAATGTCAAAGTGTGAACATATTTGCTTAATTATATATTTTTGCAATAGTGGAATATTACATATAATATTTTACTTTGGAAATCAGATTGAGATCTAGGAGTTGCAATTCGTGTTCGTAGGTCGTGTCGAGCTGTGACACGATAAAAGTTAATCCAACACGAACACAACCTGTTTATTATTCGTGTCACTATGACTCAACACGAACACGACACGATTATTAAACGGGTAACACGACACGACGCTAAAACGAATAATAAACGGATCGTGCTCTTATTAGACACGAACACAACCCGTCTAACATGATTAAAGCACTTTTACATTATTGATATGACCCGATTGACATGATTATGACCTATTAATACGATTATAACCGGTCAATACGATTATGATATGTTACAGAATTGGGTTTCCAACTTTTGTTAAATGACAAAAATATTCCAAGTTTAAAATTTATTAGGTTTTTAAAATTCTATTTTTATTTTAAAATTTAGATACATGTAGGGACTAAAATGTCTAAAATTATAATATCAAGTTTAGTATTTTTAAATTTAATATTATTTTGTAATCGTGTCAATATTCGTGTTAATTGTGTTATCATATCAATCGTGTAAAATATATATTCGTGTTACTCGTGTCATAATCGTGTTCGTGTTATAATCATGTTCGTGTTATAATCATGTTCGTGTCATAATCGTATTCGTGTGTTGAAGACTTTTAATCCGAATACGACACGATTATTAAACGGGTTGACTTCTCCAACCTGAATACGAATATACCAAAACCCAAACTTACTTAAACCCGTATCGTATCAAATCGTGTCAAGTATCGTGTCAAAAATTATTACCCCTATTCAGATCATTCAAAGCTACCAAGGACTTTCATGCCAAGAATTGTGGATCAAATGGCTTTACTTTAATATCGATTTTGCTGACCTTTGCAAGCTACAATTCGGACATAATTTAATTAGGGAAAGCAAACTTCTGCTTTTGAGCAGATGGGTCTTTTGATCATAATTTCATTTGGATCAGAACAAGAAGTTTAATACGAATATAACAAAGTAATTTTCAAGTTCTTTATTTGATTATAGTTAATTTTAAAATGATGTTCTTTGTTAAGTTTACTTTATTTTAACTTGTATACGATATAAAGGTAAAATGATTTTTAAATATTTTTTGGATAGTTGATATGTTTACACATCAATCAATAATTTTATGAGAAAAACATGTCGGGTCATACACACACGCACACACATATAGACACACACGATATGTTATGTTAACACATTAATAAAAAATTTTGATTAAAAAAATAAAAATTAGATAAGATAAACGTATCATGTCATCTTTATATTTTTTTAGTAATAACATACTATATATATAAGTAGTTATTTTCTTTTTTATCTAATTAACCAATTATAATTATGTTTGAACGAATATTTGGAAATGAATAAATACATAATATTATTATTGAATGGATATGCACAAATGACGCAATGTGCAATGTTAGATAATCAATTAGTATACTTGATGCGCCAAAGAACATAAAGCAGTACATGAAGGACACAGCAGCTTGATTTCATATATAAATTAACACATCTAAATGTCTTTACAACATTTCAGATAACTGAACAAACATAAATTGCACTATAACATTTGCAAGTGACAATTAATTAATTAGTCAAATGCATCTGCTTAGAGTTATTTATCTTTAACTGGACCTCTTGGAATCTTGTTAAGTACCTGTGAATCAAACGTTTTGAACATTTTCTTCAATCGTCGAACCCCTTTTAAAGCATAATAATCAACTTCATCCTCGTATCGATCATACAGAAATGGCAAAGTTTCCAGGCACAGAAAACCTTTAAATATGACATATGAGTTAGGCCAAGTTACCCAAAATAATAAAAATCTATCTATATAAATAAATAAACATATATATATATATATATATATATATATATATATATATATATATATATATATTAAAAAACTTACCAAGAAACAAGAGGTTTACAAAGCTGAAATAAGGTCCAATCACGGATAATATGTAGAGAACACTAAGTGCCTGCATAACAGTTTCCTTGTCAGTAAATTAAGTTCTTAAAGTTTGTTAAAAATTTATTTAACCTAAAAGCTAAGATAATATTAAAGTTAAAATGATCAAACGGTTGTAGATTCAGTATATTTGTAAAACTCACTGAGGCATATGAATTCGGTTTCTAAGTGGTTTTTGAATAAAGTTAAAAGAGGAAGGGAAGTTTATGTAGTTTTTGGAGATGTAAATACCAGAATGAAATGTGCTGGATCTTTTCCATATGCAATGTCGAGCAGCTTCGGTAAGAGCCGATTGAATCTTGCCTGGAAGGTATAAGCAACTTCTCTGAATGTTGTTTCACTAAATATCGTTTGAGGGATCCTCGGTTGCTTCCTGACATATTTATAAATTCTGGTAAGAAATAGTCGTCACATTTTTTTTTTTTTAACGATTATTTACTGTCAAAGAAACCATTGTTCTAGTTGTAAGTTTAATTAGAAAGAAAACATAAGTAGATTCACAGAGTTGGAAAGGAATACCAATTGAAAAATTCGGCACTCCTTGACCAAATGAAGGCTGCAAGCATTGTGGTAATGCAAATGTGACAGAATAGAGTCACAAAATTGTACTCCGCAACCTCAAAAAGTAACCAAATCACTGTCACTCCTATCAGAAGTGAGGCTGAAACAAGTTTGTTCCTCCATAACAACACATCTGCAACTGTTAAATTCAGTTCACTAAATCATCAGCATCCAGCCATGGGATCCATCTTCAATTAAATTCAAATATATGATCACAACCCAAAGTTAAAAAAAAAAGTGTTTCTCTTAAATTTTTTTATTACTAAAATTATGAAAAATTTCCTTAATTTGATTGTTTTGTAACAACAACACTGGCCCACTTGACTCATGGGCCTGGCTGATTTGAATCTCAAATCGGGCGCCCTGTTTCTGTTTGAAAACTCTGTCATGCCCGGAGAACCACTCCAATTTATTCACCTTTAATTTTAGGTAATTGATAATTAAACTCATATTTTAAAATAAATATTATTAAAAGATAAAAAAAGTATTAATTGAAAAGTATATTCAACTTAGTTTCAGAACTACCATTCCTTTAATTTCTTTACCACTGATATTAATTCATAAAATGCCTTCTTTCATTCACTAACACCTCAAAAAAAAAAGTGTAAAAAGAACAAATTATATATTTCAAATTAAGTATTATAATGACATAAATTAAAGATTTAATATATAGAAAAAGAGAAGGGGCTTTAAATGCATGAAATATGCTTTCTCTTGAGTAATTTTTGTTTAAAAAAAAAAGAGAACCAATTGGAAAGTAATAATAAGGGTTTGATTAAACAATGTGAATCTTAACTAATTAAAAAGAACCGAAGAGCATAGCGTCGGTATTAAAAGATACGCCAAGTAGTAATGTGAATCTATCTCACCCATTCAAACAATAATTTCTTTTTTTCAAAAACTCTTATTCGCACAATATTTATATATTGATGCGTACATGTTATTGAAATCTCTTGTCAATTATGTTAATATTACTAATATTGTACTATAACTTTTTTTGTATATGGAACGCATGTATCAATAATATATATGCATGCATATCTTACGTATGTATGCATATCTTACGTACCTTTTCCTTCTCCAAGAAGAGAATGGATTTTCCTTTGACGGCCAAACAACCTCGGCTTGCCTTCTCTCTTTCTGACCGATGGTGGCGGAGCATCACTTTCCGACTCTGACGACGATGAATATATGGGCATACTTGTTTAATTTGTTTTAAGCTTAATAAATTCTAAGTTTGCAAAAGGTGCAATTGTGGGTGGTGGTAGGTGTATATGTATGTTGTGTGCATGCATGCATGCATGAATAAGAACCAGAAGGAGAGAGCAGTTTAAATATTAAGAGAATGAAAGGGTTCTAGACAATTGTCCGTAAAATGTTCGAGAAGAATTAAAGTAGCTGCAATGAAGAAGAAAGGAATTGCTTTGGCTTGCTCTAGGTGGCTGCCGCTTCCCTTTGAAGTTGCATTGCTTTGCATCCCCGCTACTACCAAAAAGGTTCTATCTTTAGATGAGGTGAAGCCTTTGAATCTTATATTAATTGGCATAGATTTTGCATAATTGGAGAGAAAGGAATAATGTTTTTGTCTTATATATTACATCTGTAATAGCTAAATCAATAGAGTACTTTAAGTGACGATCCTATCCCCTACTCCTGAGTTTTTTAAGTTTTATGCCGCAAAAAAAATTATTATTCTGTTGTAATACAAGTAAAATGTATATTGAAATATTATGTTAAGAGGGTTGAATTAATTTTTGCCGTGAAGTACTATTGCATTATGCAAGTGATTTAGGCAAAGGAAACAATATGCGATTGGAGGCAAGAGCCAGTGAGAGAGGACAGCACGCGAGTAGACACAGAGAGGAGAGCACGGGAGAGAGGAAAGCACGTGGGGTAGAGGAGTGGGAAAGAAGAGCTAACATAAAGAGGGAGTAAGAATGATATTTTATATTAAGCTGCAACTAGTAATTGCAAACGGGTGAGGGGCAGTGCCGGCCGAAGGAATTTGGAGGCCTAAGACGGACGAATTTTTTTTTTGATATTTAATATAAAAATTAAATAAGTTTTATTAAAATTATAATTTTTATTCAAAATTTTATCAAAATTTTATTAGTAATATTTATTCAATTATTAAATTTTTGTTGGTATATTTTTATTATTTTTTTACATATTTACGAAGAGGCTCTGTTTTATTATTTAACTAATTTTTCTAAGTCTTTGCATAATTTTTAATATCTAAATTCATATTTTCTAATAGACATGCCTAAAAATAAAAATAAAATAAAATAAAAAATTGATAAAAATAAAAAATTATTAAAGTAGATAGTTATAGAAACCGAAATTATAGTGAGACAATGACCATCTTGATTGAATAAGAGAGTTTCATATATGTGTTTGAATTAATTAAAAAGATAAGTAAATATTATAAAAAAGAGAATGCAAATAAAGTTAAGAGCTTTGACTTATATATTAATGTTTAATTTTTCTAATACTATGTATCAATCATAATCTTAACGGTCTTTTGAAATTTGAAAAAATATTTTATACAAATTTGAAACTATGATATTATAATTTAATTGTAATTGATTTCTAATAGAATTAATTATAGATATTTAAGGAAATAATTTAACTTTATATTTTTGTTAGACTTGAATCCCTGTAAAAGACAAGAAATAGCATTTAAGAAAATAAAATAGATTATACATATAAATATTTGAAAAGCGAATATGTTATAATTCATTGTATCTTTACATAAAATATGGGCCCTTAGGATTTAAGCAAAATATTTGGGACTTCTTTTGAATTTCAGGTTTAATGCGCTAATGATGTACCATGGATTTTTGAGGGCCTTAAGAATTTAAACAAAAATTTATGCCTTATCATATTTCAATTTGGGTCTTTAATGATGGAATAAAATTTTTGGAGGGTTTATTAAAAGTTGGGGCCCTAGGTAGTTGTCTGACTTGCCGAGGGATTGAGCCAATTGTAGTGAAGGAGGTTTTATATCGAGAGGCTACATCGACTCACCGCCCACTCACCCAAAAAATTAACAGTAGACAAATGTATGGTGATGATAGGTGTCTATTTATGTATTACTTTTATATCAATTCGTCTATGTTTCTTTGCTATATTCCTTGGTATTTTTATGTTTTTGTGTGGTTTTGATGTTTGTAGGAGTTTTGGAGCAACTTGCACAAAAATGGAGTAGAACCCTTCATTTTCACCTCTGCTAGTCAACCATCTTCTCGGATTTAATTGTATTGATATACAATGAACTCGATGACATGTTATATACCGTTGGAAAGCTCTCGAAGCCTATTTCTAGAGAAATTTACGATTCATGAATCCATTCAGTGTACCGAAAGTTATAATCAAAATAGTGTGAGAAGTGTATAAATGTAATTCCACAAATCACTGTAGCATGTATAATACGGGGCATGTAGCAGGTTACTATAGCAAAGTATATAAACACATTTTAGGGTTTTATTTGAATAACTTGAAGAGGGGGAGAACGTGTGAGAGACTGCATCTTTCGATTTCTCTCATCTCTTGGAGTTCTTGAAGGAGATTGAAGGCTTGAAAAGAGGAAGAACTACAAATCATAAGAGATTTAATCAGATTTGCTAAGTTTATCATTTCCCTTCCATCTTCTGAAATTTTTATGTATTGTATTGTATTTATGACGTTTTTGAACATGTGTAACTGAATCTGAATTGGTTGAGGGTGATTTCAAAGCCCTTGATATGGTTTTTGTGAGTTGATTGTGTAAGAAATTGTTATCCAATTCTCTAATTGAAGTTGCTTGTATTTTCCCATATCTAATGCTTATGATTGCTTGCTGATTGTATTTGGAATGGCCAACTGAATATAATCTGGTTGTTGTCTATTGCTAGATTAGAAATCTTGATCCGTAATTGTCTGAATTTCTAATCATTAGTAGCAAAATTGTGATCAGAGATTGTAATTGGAAAATACAACCTAGGTTAAATAATCCGAACCTGTGTGATTATTGCTTAGATCAATCTATCTTTCTTATCGTAATGCTTCCATTGAATTAAATTCAGAGAGCTTGTTCTAGGTTGTTTAGTGGATAGAGATTAAATAAAGTTGTTTTATTTAACAATAAAGTAAGGAAAGATTGGGATAACAGAGCTTGTTGTTATCTACGGTTGATAATTTCAATGGTGGAATTGGATGACAATTCTATGATTAATTCGCAAATCCATATCTTGTGGTAGAGAATGATCCCTTAGCCAGATTTCCGTCAGTGATTAATTCTCACTTCAATTAAGTTAGTATTGTGTTATTCTTTACTTGCATTAATATTTCATCTAGTTAATCTATCAACAAACCCCCCCGTTTATTTTGTTTTTGCTGTAAAATAACAAATTCAATTACAATCAATCCTCGTGGGAACGGTATCTTACTTATCACTTTATTACTTGTGCGACTAGTATACTTGCTAGTTTCGAACGCATCAAGTTTTGGTGCCGTTGCCGGGGATTGATTTTCTAATCGATTTGTTATTTTGTTTTCATTGTTGATTCTTATTTTTTTTGTTTTTCTTTTCTGATTGTTTGTGTTTAGGCGACATGGCAGTAAACTTCCAATAATTCAGTAGCCGATTTGAGCCACAATTACATTGGAGTGTAATGAGGTAAGCACTCAGAACATTGAACAATAACTTTCTGAGCTAACTTCTCTTGTGGAAAACATGGCTGTAGGAGATATGCAGAAATCTTATGCATGTGGGATATATTCTACCATGGAGCATCCAATCGACATGTATCCAACTTTACAAGAAGAATATATGGAACGAGTCAATGCCATGGGTGGATTTCCAGGACAACCAAGGCAATGGTATGATTCCTTCTCTAATACTTACAATGCTGGATAGGGAGATCACCCTAATTTTAATTACTGGAATCATCAACCAATCGCCCCAAATGCCATACTAAATCGGCCATAAGGTTTTAATCAACCTAGAGTGCAACAATCATTTCAAATGCAACCACCACCAATGCCACATCTAGCACCGCAACCAGCTTCACAAAACTCAGGTATGTCTCTCCAGGATATTATTAATGCACTTGCCACTAACACAATGCAATTCCAGCAGGAAACTGGGGCAAGTATCCAAAACTTGGCAAATCAAATGGGACAATTGGCTACTAGCATGAGCAAATTCGAGGGCCAAGACATAGAAAAATTATCTTCTCAAAGGGTGATCAATCCAAGCGAGACTGCTAGTGCGATAACTTTGCGAAGTGGAGAGCAATTAGATGTCTTGCCAAGAAAATCAAAAACTGATGAAGGAGATGACACCACATCAACCATGAACAAAACATTGACTTCTCAGGTAAATCCTATAACTCCCATTCTTTCTTATGTTACTCCTCCACCTTTTCCTAGCAGATTTACAAAATCAAAGAAGGAGGAACAAGAGCAGGAAATCTTGGAAACTTTTCGCAAAATCGAGGTAAATATACCACTTCTGGATGCAATCAAGCAAGTACCTCATTATACAAAACGTCTCAAGGAGTTATGCACCAACAAGAGAAATTTAAAAGGGAATGAGAAAGTAAGTGTGGGAAAAAATGTTTCAGCTGTACTACAAAGAAAAATTCCTCCGAAATGCAAAGATCCAGGTACGGTCACCATTCCATGCACCATTGGTAAAACCAAGTTTGAAAGAGCTATGTTAGATTTATGAGTATCTATTAATGTCATGCCATATTCTATTTATGCTTCTTTAAATCTTGGACCTTTTGCGAAAACTGGTATTACCATTCAAATTGTTGATCGTTTTAATGCATATCCCAAGGGAGTTGTGGAAGATGCGCTTGTGCAGGTGAATCAATTGGTTTTCCCCGTAGACTTCTATGTTATTCAAATGAAGGATGAGACATCTCCTAATCCAACTCCGATTCTTTTAGAGAGACCATTTTTTAAGACTTTTAGAACCAAGATTGATGTTCATGATGGCACTCTCACCATGGAGTTTGATGACGAGGTGATCAGTTTCAATATTTTTGAGGCAATGAGTGAGCACATAGGGACAAAAAATTTCAAAGATTCAAGGAGGTTGATACAAGTGTTCAAAGAAATGGAGGAAGCTGCGGCAAGCTTAGATGAGGCCATAGCCATAACCACAAATAGGTATGATGTTTCATGCATTCAATTTCCTTTATCTAATGTGAAACTTCTCTCTTCTGTGATGAAAGCCCCTACTTTGGAGCTTAAGCCTCTTCCAGATCATTTGAAGCATGGATTTTTGGGTGAGAATGATTCTTTGCAAGTTATAATAGAAATGGGTCTTGCATTGCTACAAGAAGAGAAACTCGTCCAAGTACTTAGAGATCACAAAATAGCTATTGGGTGGACGATTGCTAATATCCAAGGCCCAGCCATATGCATGCAATAATTCTTATTGGAAAAAGGATCCAAGCCCACTAGAGAAGCACAACAGAGATTGGATCCTCCCATGATGGAACCAACGTCGGGCTGAGGACATTAAACCAAGCGCTTATTGGGAGGCAACCCAATGTTTTTGAAAATAAATAAAAAGAAAAATAAAAGAAAAATAAAATAAGGTAATAATATCGATTTTTGTGTCTCGAGGAGATTCCTTTCGTAGGCCATCAAATTGATCAGGTTTTATCTCTCTTTGCCATCTGTCTCATTTGTTTTTATATATATTTTTTACTTGTTTTTGACTTTTGTTTGCTATTGTGTCATTATCTCTTTTATGTGTCTTTAGTTTCATTTCTGCTCTTTTCTTTTCCTTCCTTTTATTTAATTTGATTATTCCATACTTCGAATTCATTTGTGCAACAGCTTGAGGAAACATCTAAACGGGAGCTGAAGTCATTGCTCGAAGGTTTGAAACGTGCATATCTTGGAGAAAAACAAACTCAATCGCATTATCGGTAATAACTCTCCTTTTCTCCTCTTCAATGGATGCCGATAGCTTTGTGTCAAACCTTCGTAAATATTTCCCTTCACTTCCTCAAAATGCTGTGTATAAAATTTATAAAGTGGGGATGACTAGACTTTGGGCGTTGATGCTCCTAAATATGCCTGTGGATATCCGATGGCTTATCGAAGCCAAGGTAAGATTGTCTGGTGAGCCTGATATTAATCTCGCAAAATACATGCCTGATCTAGGGAAAAGTTACTACGCCAAGAGGCAAAGAGCGAAGAGGTTACAAGTATGTTATAAATGTGCTAGATGGAATTATAACCAGACTTGTCGTTCATTAGGTTTTGTGTCCAGAAATAGAGAAGATAAACTTTCATTTATTAAGAATGGTTTGAGTAATGAGTCGCTGGATAATGTTTTGTTAACTCTCGAGTCACATTCTTATGGACTTGTTCAGTGTGAATTGCTTAATCTATTGACACAATTTCGTGATGAATTGTAGTGTTATAGTCTAGAGAATCTGACTAAAAATGACCATGTTTGCCAGTTTATAAGAAAACTGGATAGGAAGCAAATCCCCGAATCATAGAAGGCGTTTCAACCGTTACTGGACGTAAAACCAGAGAAAGATGTGAGCCACAATTGATGCGTTCGAAACTAGCAAGTATACTAGTCGCACAAGTAATAAAGTGATAAGTAAGATATCATTCCCACAAGGATTGATTCTAATTGAATTTGTTATTTTCCAGCAACAATAAACTAAACCGGGGGGGGGGGGGGGGGGGGGGGGGGGGTGGTGTTTGAATGGATTAACTAAATGAAATAAGAATGCAAATTAAGAATAACAAAATATAAGTTAATTTGAATGAAAGATCAATGAGAGAAATCTGGTTAAGGGATCATTCTCTGTCACAAGATATGGATTTGTGAATTAATCATAGAATTGTCATCCAATTACACCATTGAAATTATCAACCGTAGATAACAATAAGCTCTGTTATCCCAATCTTTCCTTACTTTGTTGTTAAATAAAACAGGCTCTTTATTTAATCTCTATCCATTAAACAACCTAGAACAAGCTCTCTAAATTTAATTCAATGGATGCATTACGATAAGAAAGATAGGTTGAAGCAACATAAACACATAAAGCTCGGATTATTTAACTTAGGTTGTATTCTCCAATTGTAATCTCTGATCACAATTTTGCTACTAAGGATTAGAAATTCAAGACAATTACGGATCAAGATTTCTACTCTAGCAATAGACAACAACCAGATTATATTCAGTTGGCCATTCCAAATACAATCAGCAAGCAATCATAAGCATTAGATATGGGAAAATACAAGCAACTTCAATTAGAGAATTGGATAACAACTTCTTGCACAATCAAATCACAAAAACCATATCAGGGGCTTTGAAATCACCCTCAACCAATTCAGATTCAGTTACACCTGTTTAAAAATGATAAATACATAAAAAAATTCAGAAGATGAAAGGGAATGATAAAAACTTAGCAAATCTGATGAAATCTCTTAGGATTGTAGTTCTCCTCATTTACAAGCCTTCAATCCCGTCAAGAACTCCAAGAGATGAGAGAAATCCAAAGATGCAGCCTCTAACACGTTCTCCCCCTCTTCAAGTTATGAAAATAAAACACTAAAATATGTTTATATACTCTGCTACAGTAACTTGCTACAGTGCCCCCGTATTTAATAACATGCTATAGTGATATGTGGAATTACAAATATACACTTCTCATACCATTTTTATCATAACTTTTGGTACAATACATAAATTCGTGAACTGTAAATTTCTCCAAAAAAATAGACTTCGAGAGCGCTTTCACATGGTATATAGCATGGTATCCGGTTAATTGTATATCGATACAATCAACTTCGAGAAATTGGTGATTAGCAGAGGTGAAAATGAAGGGTTTTACTCCAATTTTGTGCAAGTTCCTCCAAAACTCCTACAAACATCAAAAAACACACAAAAACATAAAAATACCAAGGAATATAGCAAAGAAACATAGACGGAATTGATATGAAAATGATATATAAATAGACACCTACCAACAATCACAACTACTTGTATATTTGAATGTGTGTTGTTCTTATCGAATTTTTTTTCTTGTTTCATTTGATCTGATTATCAATGTTGTTTTTGTGTTGTTGTTTGTTGATTTTGTTTGTTTTAATTTCAAGTTTTCTTTTTGACAAACCATATGACTACCCCATGACATAAGCACACGTGGGAGACAAGTGTGGAGGTTTTGTCAACCCTCGCCGAAAGTGTATCTCCATTTTTAATGCTTCACGTGGGAGACAAGTATGGAGGTTTCGTTAACCTCCGTCGAAAGTATATCTCCATTTTTCATGCTTCACGTGAGAGACAAGTGTGTAAGTTTTGTCAAACCTCGCCGAAAGCATATCTCATTTTTTCAAAAATTTGGGGCGATAAATCTGCATCGAGCAACCCCCACCGAAATTATGTCCCCATGTGTCAAATTTGAGAGTTTTACGTGTGTATATATCCATTTTGCATATTTTTAAATGTCATTTTATAACCTGTCTTGCACTTGAATCGCATAATACCTAACGTGCATCATTGTCTTACACAAGTTTAGAGCACTTTTAGAAATGGAGAAAACACCAATTCGGCGATTCCAAAATATATGCGTATTTTGTGGATCGCAATTTGGTAAAGATGGAGAGTTTACAACAGCAGCTCTTGATCTTGGTAGGACATTAGCTGCGAGGGGTATTCATTTGATTTATGGAGGGGGTAGTCTTGGGTTAATGGGGTGTGTGTCAACAGCTGCATCCCTAGGAGGGAGCAAAGTTCTCGGCATTATCCCTAAACCATTAGCTGTACGAGATATCGTAGGCAACACAATCGGGAAGAGTTACAGGTCTCTAGTATGCATGAGCGTATTGCACATATGGTTGTTAAGTCCGATGCATTTATAGCTTTGCCTGGTGGTTATGGTACATTAGAGGAGATATTTCAAATCACCTCTTGAGTACAGCTAAACATTCATCGGAAACCCATTGGTTTGTTAAATGTCAATAATTTTTTGGGTGGTTTGTTGTCCTTTCTTGATCAAGCTGTAGAAAAAAATTTCATCTCCCGTCAGCAAGGCAAATCCTGGTTACAGCTTCAACTGCAGGGGAGTTAATTGACAAACTACAAGAATTCGTCTATTCGCCTGATCCAACAATGGCTCGGATAAATTGGTTTGGAGAAGGCAATAAAAGGCGTTAACTGGATTTAACACTCCATCTGTAATCTCTATTTGCTAGTTTACTTCGTTTTTGTTTGCTTTCTTTTTAGTGTGTTTATTTGAGATTTTTCATGTCATTTCTTTTGAGTTTTTTCAGGTTATTTCTTTCGCCCTAGGTAATATTTTCTAATCTTGGCTTTTAGAGTGGTAAAAAGTTCAAGTTCTCTTGAAACGCATTCTGGATCTCTTCAATCCATAATGGCTGAATAAGGAGGCTAACTTCTAAACTTTTTAGACCCATTCTAACTGACTTATTTTTGTTTGCTAACTTGTTGGACTTTATTATTTTATGAGTAAGTTTAGTTTTAGGTAATTTAGAGTTGTTATGTGCTTTCGTCGTTATCAATTTTGATTTAAAAAAAAATTGTGGAAAAACCTGAGAATGGCAGAATATGGGGTTTCTTTAACCCTGAAAACGCATTTTCTCGAAATAAATCTTTAGTTTGTTTATTTCATGTTGTTTGAAGTGTCTTGTTTCTTGTTTTGTTCTTTCATAATAAAGGTATATAGGCTGGAAACCTTAAGTCTGCGGGCTACTGGTCCTAAGGATTGTTGCAATATACAATCTTGACTCAGGTGTAACAACGTCACGTACCTCTTTTCTTGTATTTTGTGGGTCGATGATAAGACAATGATTTAATTAAGAATAACTCTTAGAAAATGATAAATAATGCATGGATCCGTGCGCTTGAAATGTTTATTGGTTTTTGCTTTGCCTTTGATTCCTTGCACAACATTGAGCACTGAGCTATTATCACTAGGTTATTTGTTTACTTAGAGAAAGTTTATGTAATTTAAGTGTTTCTTCAGATTTCAATGAATTCTAGAACTTGTTTGATGGTCACATGAGGCGAAATCCTAGACTGTGCAACATTAGGGAAATGATTTAGGCCATCTTTGGACCGTTTGAGCCTTAACAACCACCCTTGACTGAAATTGATCCCTAGTTACCCCTTTGAGCCTTTGTAAGTCTTTTTCCTTGTTAACTCACTATAAGATTTCCTAGCCTCAAATAAATTTCTTTTATGAAACAGCTTATCCCTTACCCATGAGCATATAAATCACTCACGATTACATTTTGAGCTCTATTCTAGTTTTGGGAAGTTAGAGGAGGTTTGGTTGTGCCATGAGCAATGTAATTGAGTTCTGTTGTGTTTGTAAAAAAAAAAAAAAGAAAAAAAAAGAAAAAAACCAATATGTACTTCTTGTCCCCGTACTTACACATTGAGGACAATGTGTTGTTTAAGTGTGGGGGAGGGAAGTGTAAAAAAAGAAAAAAAAAGAAAAAAAAAGAAGAAAAAGAGATCTATACCCTTGGATGTTCTTAAAAAGAATGAAACAACAAAGTGTGGGGATGTAGTTTCTTTTGTTTTCTACCAAAAAAAAAGAAGATTGAGTACTCTAAATAAGTTTGGGGGAGTAACCTGGTGAATTGAAATAAAGTTGTGTTATAAGATTGAGCTCTACTTTGCCTTGAATGATTTATGTGTTTGTGGGTGATTTGAGCCAAATTATTATCCTTTATCATACCTTTACCCAAGCCAAACTTTACAAGCTTAATAAAGTCCTACTTGATCCTTGGTGTTGTGCATGTCTACATTAGTGGAGAGTGACTTGAAAAGCAGGCCTATGGAGTTCATTATACACACATCTTCAATATTAAATATGATTCATTTTTATGCATAAACTCATCCGGGTTACAAGTGATTAGGTGAGAATGGCTCTACACACACAAACTTGAGGAATTGAAGTGAAGCGAAACTAATTTTTGAGATAAAATTCTTGATCAAGTGCATTATTTTGAAGTATTCCTTGGGTTATAATTAAGTAAAATCTTTGAGGCCTATTTATAAGTTGAAGCATTGGTGTGTTTTAATTTTTCTCTGATTCTGTTTCGGTTTAATTTTGTTTCGTATCATTTTAGTTGCTCGAGGACTAGCAAAGTCTAAGTGTGGAGGAATTTGATAGGTGTCTATTTATATATTACTTTTATATCAATTCGTCCATGTTTCTTTGCTATATTCCTGGTATTTTTATGTTTTTGTGTGGTTTTGATGTTTGTAGGAGTTTTGGAGCAACTTGCACAAAAATGGAGTAGAACTCTTCATTTTCACCTCTGCTAGTCAACCATCTTCTCGGATTTAATTGTATTGATATACAATGAACTCGATGACATGTTATATACCGTTGGAAAGCTCTCGAAGTCTATTTCTAGAGAAATTTACGGTTCATGAATCCATTCAATGTACCGAAAGTTATAATCAAAATAGTGTGAGAAGTGTATAAATGTAATTCCACAAATCACTGTAGCATGTATAATACGGGGCACTGTAGCAGGTTACTGTAGCAGAGTATATAAAACATTTTAGGGTTTTATTTGAATAACTTGAAGAGGGGGAGAACGTGTGAGAGGCTACATCTTTGGATTTCTCTTATCTCTTGGAGTTCTTGAGGGAGATTGAAGGCTTGGAAAGAGGAAGAACTACAAATCCTAAGAGATTTCATCAGATTTGCTAAGTTTATCATTTCCCTTTCATCTTCTGGAAGTTTTATGTATTCTATTGTATTTATGACGTTTTTGAACATGTGTAACTGAATCTAAATTGGTTGATGGTGATTTCAAAGCCCTTGATATGGTTTTTGTGAGTTGATTGTGTAAGAAATTGTTATCCAATTCTCTAATTGAAGTTGCTTGTATTTTCCCATATCTAATGATTATGATTGCTTACTGATTGTATTTGGAATGGCCAACTGAATATAATCTGTTGTTGTCTATTGCTAGATTAGAAATCTTGATCCGTAATTGTCATGAATTTCCAATCATTAGTAGCACAAGTGTGATCAGAGATTGCAATTGGAAAATACAACCTAGGTTAAATAATCCGAACCTGTGTGATTATTGCTTAGATCAACCTATCTTTCTTATCGCAATGCATCCATTGAATTAAACTCAGAAAGCTTGTTCTAGGTTGTTTAATGGATAGAGATTAAATAAAGAGCCTGTTTTATTTAACAACAAAGTAAGGAAAGATTGGGATAACAGAGCTTGTTGTTATCTACGGTTGATAATTTCAATGGTGTAATTGGATGACAATTCTATGATTAATTCGCAAATCAATATCTTGTGGCAGAGAATGATCCCTTAACCAGATTTTCGTCAGTGATTAATTCTCACTTCAATTAAGTTAGCATTGTGTTATTCTTTACTTGCATTAATATTTCATCTAATTAATCAATCAACAAACCCCCCTGTTTATTCTGTTTTTGCTGTAAAATAACAAATTCAATTAGAATCAATCCTCATAGGAACGATATCTTACTTATCACTTTATTACTTGTGCGACTAGTATACTTGCTAGTTTCGAATGCATCAGGTGATGATAAAGAGGGTAAAAAATATCTAAATCTTACAACACTCCCTTTTTAGATATTTCACCTCGTTAGAAAAATTACATTTAGCTTTGATAAGGAAAAATCTAATAGGAGAAAAACCTTAATAAAGAACACAATTACATAAAAAAAATCTTTAGTTGCATTGAACGTGCTTTTACTACCTTGTTAAAATTCTTGCCAATAAAACATTGTAGGAAAAAACCTGATCAAGAAAAAAAAAGTACAGTGCACATGTATGTCCATAATACTCCCCCTGATCATGGCAAAAAAAAACATTATCCATTAACTTAGTTGCTTGTTGAGCCACCGCATGCTAATTCCATATACTAGTTTCCTAGATGTTGATGTTGGCAACGTTTTAGTGAAATGTGCATGGTTTTGTCTCCTTTTATCGAGCCACCGCATGCTAATTCCATATACTGCTTAATACGTTAAGTAGAAATAACGCTGTATATATTTAGTGAGAGGCTTGGACGAAATCTCCTTTAGAATCCTGTAAAAAGTCTAATCAAAATCATATTAGGATAAGGAGAAATATAATAGGAAGTGCTATAATTAAACTCCTAAAGGAATTTGAACACAAATAGATATTCTCCTATTTTAATTAGGATACAAGAAACAATATCCTAATTTAAGGAGATATTTATTGTAAACCAAATACTTCCTATAATAATGATCTAGAAATAGTAAAATTGGAATCAAAATACAATTCTAGTTTTATCACAAGTTAGATAAAAATCAACATGTGCATGGCACATGCAAGTATCACATGTTGACACCAACAATCTCCCCCATTTTTTTGGTAACTTGTGATGAAAAAACTAAACTGTTTCTGATCAAAGAAAATTGCACATGATAAGTTAGACATAACCATAAGTTATCATGAAATAACAAATAGACAAATATCATGTGCAAAGAAATAATCAGTGTGTTGTTACTAATCTTAAAACTGAACACTGTCATGATATATACAACCTGTCAATGCAATCACAAAATTGAAGTTTGACAAATGTGTCAAACACCTATGTAATCAAAAGCATCATTAGATCAAATAAAAACATCCATCAAATGAGATGTGTAGATAATAACACATAACACAGTAAAAACACAAATCATAAAAAAAAGTTTGAATGCACACACACAGCATAAGAAGTTTAGTTCTTACTCCCCTTCACTTCTTACTTACACCTTTGAGGATTAAGCAACAAAAAAAATAAGGGAAACACTGTTAAAACAAAAATAACAGAAAGAACAACAAAAAGATCAGCAAAGATCAGCAAGTCAGCAAGTTCAGCAACTCCTTATCTCCCCCTTGATTTTAGCACAAGTGGCCAAAACTAACTAAGTCTTGGAGACTTGCGAACTGGTGGAGAAGTTGAACCACTAGGGTGTTTTATGGTCTTGTGAGCTACTGTTTTAAACCTAAGCCTAGTAATGGGGTAGGTTGTTCAGAGAGTACAGGTGCTGGCGGTGCATCAGTAGTGTTAGAGGAAGTAGTAGTAACTTCAACCACAATTCATCATGTCCTTATCTCGAAGTTCTACACTAGTTTCTGTTGTCTATAATATAACAGCAGGCTATTGTGAAGAAGGAATCAGTGTCTTATCTGCAGTTGGTGATGGTGGATTTGGAGTTGGTTCAATTGATTCCTTTGCAGGAGAGGTGATTTGAACTGCATGTGGTGGTGATTGAGTTGGTGGTGGAGAGGTATGAGGGTCTGCTTCAGCTGCTTCAAGAAGTGGAAAATCATGAGGTTCTTTCTCAGCAAGTGGTGAAGACTGTTTCATTCTGGATTCTACTTGTGTTGGTTCATCTGACACAGATTCATCTCTTAAACCTGGAGCTGATGATTTAATTTTCTTCTTCTTCTAGTTAAATGGTTTCTTCACCACGTCAACTATCTTCTTTCCTTTGCTTCTAGTTTCTTGTGCAGGAGGCTTGATTAGATTTCCCTTCTGCTTCTATTCTACTGTTATGCCTATCTCAATAACAGATTGTGTAGCTTGACCCACTGCAGGCATTTGCTCAGCTTCTTCAGGCAGAGGTTCATCAGCCTTAAGAATCTCCTCAGTTGGTTTCTCAAGAAGCATAGTTTCAGTCTCCATGGACTATGGCTCTGTTGTAGTATCAGGCTGTCCTGCAAACTTTGCTTCCAAAGCAGATTGCTTGAATTTAATTTCCTTCAAATCCTGCACAATTACTGTCAAAGCAGAGTTGATCAATACAAGCTGTTCTTCAACATTTTTCATCTGATTTTTCCTGACTCTCTTTGGCTTTGGTCTAGAGATAGGCAACTCATACTTATCATGCAATCTGTGAAGAAATCCCTTGGTGACTGACTTAGATAAAATTTCTGTTTGTTCATTAGAACTTATAGGGATGCTATTCTATGCAAGAATTCCTTGGATTAAGCATGGATATACAAGCAAGTAATAATCAGAGTGATATGAACCAATCTGTAAAATTGATCTATAGGCTAGCAAACCAAAGTTAATTGGTCGATTGGTGCCTAAACAATATAGAAATTTCACTCTGTTTTTTCGAACTTGATTTTGATGGGAAGAAGGAAGCCAATTGAAATGGGCTATCTTATGCGTCACTTGATATTTCTTCCTAAGGTATTGTTGGTCTATACCATCTTTCGGTTTCCAACCAATATCTGTTCTACCAGTCAATTCCTTTATCACTTCAACCATGTCAAATTCTTCATCTAATGCATGTAAACTGCCTATGGGAATGTCCAGGAAAGTGTTTATAACATTCAGTGTTGTAAAGTCTCTTGACACAACAATAGACAACTCCATTAAAGAGCTGGCTAAAGATATCATATGGTTAAAGCAAACAAAAAGAAACAACGATTCTAAAAAGACTCTAAAAATAGAAAAAGAATGGGGAATCAACAGAATGACAGAAAAAATTTGGACAAATCAAGGAGTTGGAAGAAATGATTGATGGTTTGAAATCTATTATTCAAAATATGTAAAAAGCCCGGGAGATCATCATCGAATCACTCAAATAGATCTGAGAGGACGTGCAACCAAAAGAAAATGGTGATGACGAAAAGGAAAATGAGTTGGGTGCATCAGCAAGCAAGAAGCCAACAGATTCAAACGTGTCTATCACATAAGCAGGCATCCTATCATTAATCCAAAAAGAGTTGAGTAAGAATGATTCAGACTCAAAACATGTCCCTCAACCAACTTATTCGAAAGAAATCATTTTTAAACCATACTCTTCCGGGTGTGAGGTGCCGCACTTTCCTTTATTTAATGGGAGAAAAGGGAACCCAGAGAACTCATTGCACGCTATCTAGATATGTTGGGATCTTTTGCTAGCGACTCAGATTTAAGGGTTAGAGAATTCTCCAAATTCATTTACAAACAAAGCATATACCTGGTACATTTCTCTTACTCCTGGATCAATTCACTCCTGGGATAAATTGGCTAAAAAATTCTATAAAAAATACTTTCAGCATGAAAAAAAAGGTAACTATGGTGGAACTCAACAACACTAAACAAGAGGCTACATAACCTTTAGTGGATTTTGTTAAAAGGTTCAAAGATTTGGCATTAGTGTTATATAGAACATGACAAGCTTGAGTTGGTAGAAACTTGCATCAGCAACATCATCCCAGAATGTAGAAGTTTTCTGAAAAATGCCAATATCACACAATTCGCAAACCTTCTGGAGTCAGCCAGAGAAATAGCTACATCAGTCAAACTTGTCCAGAAGAGTGCCAGACCAAAAAGAAAAGAAATTAGTTCACATAATCACGCTTTGTTTTTAGAAAGGAAGTTGAGGTTAAATACTAAGGGAAAACGAAGAATATTCACGACGTATCCTACAGTTCCTTGTTCAATAGAAGAGCTAGACAGTCTTAGATTACCCTTTGTCCCACAATTACCAACAGAAGAAGAAAAATGGCAAATAGCATATTGCAAATTTCATCAAAGGACCAGACATGCCACTATTGTTTATCAAGTAATACAAAAAATAGTTCACGAGAAGATTGCTAATGGCACACTTCAACTTCAAGAACAAAGATAGATCATTGAAAAAGATCCCCTTCGAGCTCATAAGCTAAAAAGGGTTCCTGTAGCTCATATAGTATTGGATGAAAAGAAAAGCACACTTTCTAGAGTTGCTCTACAAATCAGTGACATAGAGAAAGAAATTCCACAATAGCATCCATATTTTATGATTCACTCGCTTCAATGCAACCCAAAATTCAAGTCTATGTTCAACCAAATGGGTTATGGTCCTTAAAGCCAGAATTGCTGTAACAGAAGCCCTAATAAAAGTTTTAGCAGAATACGATCCAGAATGCTATGCATCATAATCTAGAATCAATAAAGCATTTCTAGAAAGCATGAACGCAATCACATTTACAAATAAAGATATAGAAGTCCCATGTGCATATCATGGTTAGCCTGTTTACCTAGAAGCTCAAATAAATAATATCATAATTAAACGTACTTCAATAGATACGGGCTCTTTTATCAATACTATCCTTTTATCGGCTCTAGAAGTAGCGGGGATAGATCAAGGGAAGATAGTAGGACTTGTAATTAAAATAGTAAGGTTTGGAAACAGTATGAAAAAACCATGGGTTCTATCGGACCTTTCTTTAGGCCCTGCACAAGCTAACACTACATTCCATGTGTTGGATTTAGATGTTAGTTACTAGATTTTGTTGGTAGACCTTGGTTGAATCGACATAAATTAGTGGTATCTACCTATCATCAATGTGTAAAAAGGAGAATAAGTCTCAAACTTATCAGGATTCCAACAAATCAAGCCTTTTTTGACAAAATAGAAAGCCATCTAGTGGAGACGGAGTTTTATGATGAGTATGCCACTATGAAACCGGATATGTTTTCAAGTTTTAGCCAATACCATTACCAAAATAGGAAGAAAGACTGATTTATGGCAAATATTGCAAGAAAAATAGAGGAAAGAAGAAAAAGGGAAAGGTCCTATTTGTTGCACCAAAACCAAACTACCATGAGGGAAATTGGTATACTGATTGTAAAAAGGTGTAGGGCCTAATCACAGCATGCAGGAAGGCCTTAGAGAAGCAAATTTATGTGCTACTACAAAAACATAGAAGGAAGTGCCAGCAGAGAATGACACAAAAATAGAATAGAAAATACAAACTATAGCAAAATGTATGCAAGATGGTGTAGATGTTGTGACAGAAATGTTGGAAGAAATTGATCTCAGTTCAGAGTCAGATAAGCAACAAAAAGTCTCAATTGGAACTTACCTCACTGATATAAAAATAAAGAAGTTGATTGAAATTCTCAAACAATATAAAAATGGTTTTGCATGGGGATATGATGATATGCCTGGATTAAATCCAGATATGATATGTCACTCTTTAAGCATCCAATTGGGGTTCAATCCAGTCAGGCAACCACGAAGAAATTTCCATCTAGAAGTACAAGCCTTAAATCAAACTGGAAGTGGAGAAGTTAATGGTGGATGGTTTCAGTAAGCTGATTGCTCATCCAACTTGGCTAGCAAACATAGTACCCATAAAAAAGAAGAATCGTCAAATATGGATATGTGTCAACTTTTGCGATCTCAACAAAACATGCCTTAAGGATGAATTCCCCTTACCAAATATTGATGTTCTCATTGATTCAACTGTAGGACATACAATGCTCTCATTGACAGATGGCTTCAGTAAATACAACTAGATCAAAATGTCTCCAAGAGATGAGAATGCTCTCATTGATGGACGGCTTCAATAAATACAACTAGATCAAAATGTCTCCAGGAGATTCTCACAAAACTACTGTCTGGACACCTATTAGTAACTTTTATTATACTGTGATGCCTTTCAGATTAAAAAAAGCACGGGCTACTTATCAACGAGCAATGATAGCCATTTTCAATGATATAATATGAAAAGAGTTTGAAGATTATGTCAATAATCTAGTGGTGAAATCAAAGCTAATAAGGGATCATTGAGAAATCTTGAAAAGGGTATTTGAGAGATGTCTCCTATACCATTTAAAAATGAACCTAAAGAAATATGCTTTTGGAGTCTCATCTGACAAATTTCTAAGGTTTATTGTTCACCAGAGAGGAACATAAATTGATTCGATTAAAATCCAAAACATTACTTCTATTGCGACACTATCAACCAAGAAAGAGTTGAAAAAGTCTACTTAGTAAACTTTCATACATATGAAGATTTGTTCTTGGATTGGTAGCCCTTATCACCATTTTCACTCCTCTGCCTAGAAAAAAGTTAGAATTTCTATGGAATGAAGAACATAGTCATGCACTATAGACAATCTATAAGCTTATCCTGCATCTGCCGACAATGAAAGAACCTATAAATGGAAGGCCTCTAAAGATCTATCTAGTAAATACATCAACAGTAATTGGGGCTTTACTTGCTCAAGACAATGAAGAAGAGGTCAAGAATCTAGTTTACTACATCAATAGACAAATGACAGAAGGTGACAAAAAAGTATTCGGATGCTGAACATCTGTGGCTGGCATTAACTTATACTGCTTAGAAATTACAACACTATTTCCTAATAGACAAACTGGAGCACATGGTGAAAAAAGACCTTCTCAGGTACTTACTTAGAAAACTTGTTTTATCTAGAAGGTTAGCAAGATGGTTATTATAGTTAATGGAATATGATATTATCTGTATCACACCAAAAGCTATTAAAGTCAAGTTGTGATAGATTTGTTCATTACCTTTTATTGAAAACAGAATTGCTTTATTTGAAGAAATACTCGGAGGATTGCTAGAAGAAAATGCCAGGGAACAAGAAATAAATGATTTCTGGATTTGTCATTTTGATGATGATGCAACATCTGTAGAAGTAGCAGCAGGAATTATTTTAACAGATCTAGAAAAGAATTCAACAACATGGGTGAGAGAATTAGAACTTGCAGTAACAAATAACATGACAGAATATGAAGGAGCAATCACTAGGCTTCTAATGGCTTCTATGATGGAAGCAGGCTCCAAGGAGATTCTAATCTGGTGGTTAATCAGTTACGAGGTATGTTTTTAGTAAAAGAACCAGCCTTAGCATTATACATGACCATGGCACAAAAGCTTATTAAGAGATTCGAAATAGTAGAGATAGAACATGTACCCAAGGCAAACAACAGAATAGTAGATGCACTTACCACTATCGGGTTGAAGCTTCATCCAAAATAGGGAAATACAGCTATAAAGATCATATAGAAGGCTTCCTTTATGCTTGAAACTAACTATAGTTTTCGATTCCAACTCTCAAAAGTGACCAAAGATTGTCTATCCATCAAACTTTGAAAGAAAGAAATATTTTGGGTAATTTAAAATAATTGAAGGATTATATGAAAACACTAAGGGGTTTGTATAAGCAACTTTCAAGAGGAATCATGACCATATTTGGGTCTAAACGAAGCTATCCAGAAACTCTAACAAATTCATTAGGAGAATTACAAAACAAAAGGGAAAGTCAGTTTATACAGAAAGCTACAGAGAGTAGGTTACTTTTGGCCAAAAATGAAAAAACAAGCTGATAAAGTGCAAATTACTTACCCAAGGTGCTATATAGAGTACCCAAAAGAAGAGGTATTAACAGTTCCATATGAAAAAGATTGGCGGGATCCAATTTTGAACTTCCTGATCCAAAAGGAGTTACCAACGAACAAAAAAAGGGCACATCAAATCCAAAGAGATGCAAAAAGATATTTCGTCCATGGAAACATCTTATTAAGAAAGGGACTTAATGAGGAACACTACGATGTTTAAGTTCACATGAAGTTAGAAAAGTTATACAAGAAATACATGATGGAGATTGTAGGGAACATCAAGAGGAATATATAGAAAACTCCTAGACAAAGGCTATTTCTGGGAAGGAATAAAACAACAAGCAAAAGAATTTGTGAAAACATATCACACATGCCAGATACATGGCAATGTACTCCATCAGCATCCTACAACCCTACAAAACATAAAAGCCCATTGGTCTTTCGATACTTGAGGGTTTGATTTAATTGGGCCAATCCACCCATCATTGCATGGGTATATTTGGATTCTTACTACTAAAGAATACTTTAGTAAGTGGGTTGAAGCCAAAGCTTTCAAGAAAGCTTCAGGGGCTATAGTAGCAAATTTCATGAGAGAAAATATCATCTGTAGATATGGAATCCCATGCAAAATCATCTTTGATAATGGCATTCCATTTGTCAATAAACAGGTTCATGCCATTTTAGAAGAATATGGGAATCAAACATGTCTAGTCAACTCCATCTTTTCCTTAAGGAAACAAAAAAGCTAAAGCAATGAATAAAAAATTACTTAAAATATTCAGCAAGATGATCTATAAGTATATAAAAGGATGGGATGTCCACTTGCTAGATGCTCTATGGGCATACAGAATAGCACTAAGAACACCAATTGGGTTTTCACCTTATTTGCTTATATATGGAACAAAACCAATTTCACCAATAGAATTGGAGGTTCTTACAGCAAAAACTTTATTCTCTGATGATACAAAAACTAACGAACAAATGAGGAGAAAAGGATTGGAAACACATGAAGAAGAAAGGAAGATTACTCAAGATCGAGCATAGTTATACCAAAAAAGAGTAGCTTTGGCATATACAAATTCAGTTTAAAACAAAAACATCAGTGAATGGAGATTAGTGCTTAAACCAGTGATGCGTTCGAAACTAGCAAGTATACTAGTCGCACAAGTAATAAAGTGATAAGTAGATATCGTTCCCACGAGGATTGATTCTAATTGAATTTGTTATTTCCAGCAACAGTAAACTAAACAGGGGGGGATTTTTGTTGAATGCTTTACTAAATGAAATAAGAATGCAAGTAAAGAATAACAAAACAGAAAGTAAATTTGAATGAAAATCAATGGGAGA
>SNVD02005345.1:0-22694 GCA_013180625.2 Boswellia sacra
TAGTTCTTAATCTTCTCAAACAGCTCTTGGCACTAATCATTCTACTCCATCAGCTAATCCTTATTTAGAAGCCTAAAGATTAGTGCACAAACTGTCATTAACTTGGCAAAGAACTAACCGATATATTGGATCTTCCCAAGAAACCCTTAGATTTCTTTTTCGGTCTTGGGTGATGGCATCTCCGTAATCGCCTTAACCTTGTCTGGATCTACTTGTATCCCCTTCTTGCCAACTACAACCCCAACAACTTCCCTAAGGAGACTCCAAAGGCACACTTCTTTGAATTTAGATGTAACTTGTACCTCCCCACCTTTTATAGGAATCTGTCTAAAGCTTCAAGGTGACCATTTCGAGTCTAAGACTTCACCATTATGTCATCTGCATGGACTTCAATCTCTTATGCATCATATCATGAAATAGTATCATCAACATTCGTTAGTAAGTTGCCCTTGTATTCTTCAACCCAAAGGGCATCACCTTGTAACAACTAGTTCCCCATTCCATAATAAAGGTCATTTTTATATTGTCTTCATTAGCCATCATTATCTAGTTGTAACCAGAAAATCCATCTACAAAGGAAAACATCACACTGGCAGTGACACTGTCCATTAACACATCAAGGTGAGGCAAAGGAAAGTCATCCTTCATTGAAGCCTTATTCAAGCCTCGATAATCAACATATATTCGGACCCTTCCAACTGTCTTTGGCACTACCACGATGTTGGCTAACCATTTTGGATATTTCACCACTTCTAAAAACTTGGCTTCAATCTGTTTGGAGACTTTCTTCTTGATTTTTTGAGCCCATTCTAGTCTTAACCACCTCAACTTCTGCTTGACCAGCTTCATGCGTAGATATGTTGGAATCGTGTGTTCAGCGATACTCCTATCAATTCCAGGCATATCATCGTAGGACTAGGCGAAGACTTCTTCATGTTTCTTTAGTAATTTTTCAAATCTCTCTCTCTCCCTCTCTCTTTAGGAGTTGCATTAAGTTGAAAGCTTATGTTCTTAGGTTTTTTAATTATACCAAGATTAATGTCATGAGTTTGAATAGTGTGGATATCAAATATGCTTATGAAATGCAAATTATGATACATAATGCCATTAGGAAAGACATCACACAAGTGAGCAAATTTATTCTTTATTGCATCAAATTTTAAAGCATAGACAATGTCCTATTCTTCAAAGAGGTTTGGAACAAATACATCTTCATAAAAAACATCCTTGATTCCTTTTCTGATGAAGGCAACAAGGTCGATGGATGGGTCCACTAGCAGTGCTTGATCTTGAGACTTCTCCTCCTTGATTGCCATTTTCTCCAATTCTTCAACCAAGTCATTCCCCTTGGAAATTTTGGCTTGAAGGATATCCTTGAAAATCTCAAATCTGGGCTTCGACATTACCTTGAAAACCTATAGTTTGACAACTTCCATATACTTCGTATCTTAGGCTTTGAAGAACTTGATGAATCTCCCCTTCTTGGGCTCAAAGTCTTCTTCTCCCCATCAGACTCATAACCCAAACGTCGTCTAAAAGTTTGGCCTTTGAAATCTATAAGAGATGGTAAACCACATCCACTACTCCCAAGCCTAGTTTCTAGCAAGTATACTTGCTTCTTCATTATTCCGACAACAACTGGGCTGACTTTATCAATCATGGCTACATTGAAGCCTCCCATGTAACGTATTTCTCCAACCTTCACGCTCGAAACAGCAGGTGCAATTGTTGAGGTTGCATGTATGGTCACAATTTCCTATCCATGTTGAATCATATCTTTTGATGCAAAGTGGAAGGAACTTTGCCAAGAGGATGGAACCATGCTCGTCCTAACAAAGTAGCAAATGTGACTAGAATGTCAAGGACTATCAATTCTATGATTACTTTAATTGGCCCAGTCTTCACTAACACCTTGAAGATCCAATGGCACTCCTCTTTGAGTCATCATAGGCCCTGGTCACCATCTTACAATGCGTAAGCTCATCTTCATCAACCCCATACTTGTGTAAAATCTTCTTTGGCACAATGTTGATGGTGGATCCATCATCCACCATGATGCAAGGGGACATCTTCCCACCAATATCTGTAGTGATGAATAACAACTTGTTATGATTCCTTCCTTTGAAAAGTAGATCTTCATCAGTAAAGGTGATTACACCCTTCTTATTCACCCCTTGGGTGCTCCTCTAGTCATAGCAGCCAACATTTCATTTGTTGTAGCAATTATTGATATTTTCACCTCCACCAAAGCCTTTGCTATGGCCTTTCTATGATTTTGGGATGGTATCAACAAATCCTAAATGCTACCATTCACTTGGGTTTTCTTTAATTGCTTGAAGACCTGGTCTTCTTCTTCTTCCTTGGCAACTTCTTTGCCCTTCTTGACAATCTTCTTAGTTGGTCTCACATTTTCTTTCCTATTGTAAAATCTCCCACTCCTTGTCACTCCTTGGACATTCTTACTCTCACCCTTAAATGGTTCTCCCTTGAGTTTCATTCTTCTTCTTCATCATTATTACTAAAGTTAGCCCAAATGTTTGGAAGGGTCTTGACTTTAGGTATGTCATCCCATATTCCCATGGCTCTCACTTCTTTGCACCTTCTAGGTAAACTTTTTCTCCTCCCAAGGCTTTCAACTCACTTCACTTTTCTATCTTTGCTACCCTTCTTCACTTTGAGTCTTCTAGGTGGTGGGCCTCTACTAGCCCCTTTTCTAGCCATCCACTTCTTGGCAAAAGCACTTGATGATGTCGAGTTCTTCTTGGTGGAAGTCACCTCAACTTCTTCTTCTTGGGGCTCATTTTCTTCTTGGTTACTGAGGCACACAAATTCAGGTTCCAAATTTCATTTGGCTCCGTTCACTACAATGTTGATCCATCCACCCTTCTTAGTGTATATCTTGGTTGCCCAAGGAATGGGCTCATCTTCTGCCTTCTCAATGATCTCTTTGGGCTCTTTGACCTTGGGCTCTTTGACCTTGAGTTTTTCAATCTTAGGCTTCTTCTTCGTGGACCCTTCTTGTTGTTCAGGCTTAGACTTCTCCCTTCTTTTGGCTCCCTTGGCCCTATTCGATTTACTTTCTTCAAAGGAGTTCACGAGTTGTTCTTCACTCAAGCCTGACCCACTCATGTTAGTCATTGGAGGAGGTACTCAAATGTAATTGGGTAGTGGATTGCTTCTCATTTTGGGCTCTTATATCTCAGGATCTGGAATTTAGCCCTTATCAATCAAATCTTAGATCTCATGGTAGCGACGAGTGCAATCGTCGATCTTGTGATCGATCACTTGGAGAAATTCACACTTCTCATGATGCCTCCAATTCCTAGACAATGGATTTGGAAGCTCTCTCGATGGCAATGGCTGCAAGATCCCTTCAACTCTCAACCTTGTAAAGATCTTTGACAAAAGTCTCCCCAAACGACTATACTTCCTTTGTTAGGTGACTGCCTTCACCTCAACATGCTTCGTGCTAGATCCACTAGCTTGATGATATTACCCCTGACTTCTTTTAGGGTAGCTATTGTTACTTCTTTTCTACCTAGACTCCAAATCTTACATTTGGATGCCTAAATCATATAGGTTTTCAAAAGTTTTGATGGAAAGCCTACTAGTCTATCACTAATGAAGGTCTGGGTTCTATTGATCACCATGCAGACCTAGTCCTTCTCTGTGAGCCTGGTGGTCATCTTGGCGGCCTTGGCCCTCTAACAGATTAGATACTCTGAGAAGGTCTCATTAGGCTTTTGCTGTGTTGTCTCTAAATCCCTCAAGGTTACCCTCAGTTAAGTATTGTGGCGATATTGCTCCACAAAATGCTCGGATATCTCCTCCCAGTCTTTTCGATCTTTTTCGGGGAGGTCATGGTACCGTACTACCACATCATCTTTTGGGGATAGCATGAAGTACTTCAATATGTGCTCCTTTGATAAAGGAATGGTGGCCATGAGAGGTGCATCCTGTCTTAATTGCGCCTTTGGATTGCCTTCTCCATTAAATTTGGGCAAGTTTGATAGGCAAAATTTTGATGGCATATCATTGTCCTCAATTAGTAGAATGTCGTCTAGGTCTTCAACCCCTTTCATTCTTTAAGAGGGACTGGACTTTCTCCATGTCTTTGGCTAATTGCCTGACTGATTCGGGCTCATATGAGTTGGCTCGGCTTTTCCCCTATCTTTGCTTTGGCTAATCTCACCATCACCTTCGATCAGTGGAGGTTGGCTCATGCGGTTAGGCCCATTTTGCAGTGCTTTGATGTGTAGGGCCATTTGTTGTTGAAGTGCGGTAATATCAACTCTCAATTGGACAATCTCTTGATTGTTATTGTTGGGTATGACTATTTCAATGATTGGTTCTTCTTGTCTTGTTAAACGACCATCTCATCTAACCCAAGCTATGATAGCTGCAAAAAAAAACTGTTAATGCCATCCATGCACGCATATATGCATGATATGATGCATGCTTATACAAGGGCATAGAACTCCTTTCAGCCTTCCAACCTTATCTCTCCCACACACGTAAGGTCGAGTATATTTTCTTAGGATTTTTGGTCTCATTCCCAAGTCATCATCATGGGATATAGGAACGCGAGATTTTCTCTCATAATTCTAACAACCAAGTTGATGTTGGATTCTTTATAATTATCATAACATGGCTTCTAAACGTCATGATAACCTTAACTCATGGCATGTGCCCCCATTTTGTTCTTATGGGTGACTTGACATGTCGCATTTGTTCATGGTTCTATGAGGTTTGAGTTGATGTTATTCTAATCATGTGGAATTCAAATCCATGGACATGCATTTCAACATGGGTTTCAGATATTGATCCTATTGAAAATTTTTAGAGTCGTCTACATGGGCTTGAGTCTCAAGGGTCCACTGGTCTGGACTCCTTCGAGTGAGAGATGCCCTTTTAGGTCGGCCACTTTTTATGTTAATTCAATGGCATGTGCTCAAAGGTGGTAACACCAACTTGAGTCATCTAGGAGTTAAATGAAGCCTAAGACTTCTCATGCCAATGCCACATGGCTAGTTTAGATAGTTCGTGCTCATTGTGTGCAAAGTGTAGTGGTGTAAGGACTCAAAATATCAACATGAGGTATTAGAATTTGGTATCTCAATCAGAATCAACTTCTCTTATCCCCAGTGGAGTCGCCATTATAAACGAGGCTTTCCTCCCGCTAGAGCGTTTGCAACTATGACACTGTGTCAAAGCCTCTTTTGAGAATTAAACGAACACAAACAAGCCATGGGCACGCGTAGAGAAATGGAGTCGCCACCTAATTATTCAATTGGGAATTAATGGGGGCAATCCAATCCCTCTCTTCAGAACCTAAACTACCATCATCTTTCAGAGATAGGTTCGAGAAGTTAGGTACGAGCTATTCGCCTCACCTGGTTCAAAATCCAGCTTATACTAGGGTATACCAAATTAAAATAATTTAGGTTGTTATACAGTCTGCCAAGTGGTTTGTTTTATGCACATCTTTCCACGTCAATTAAAACATGTGAGGTATATTCATAGAAAGAAAGAGGGAGGAGGATAGAATTACATTTCCTTTCAAACATAGGGGATAGGGGATAAGATTAAATCAATTTATTATTCAACAAATTAGTAAAGTAATTCTACTTCTAAACTCTTCAAAATATCACATTCATACCATTCATAGTATTCATATAAATCAAGTATTCAATAATGAAAAGCATATTCATACGTTCAATATTCATTATAAGCAATGGTCCCTCACCATCAATGTGAGTCCACTATCACTTCATGACATCATTCTAATCATGGCACTTCTTCCTATATTTGATATTTCTTATCATGGTAATTCTACCTATTGCTATTATAGCGTAATTTTATAGATTTAAAACAATTCTAAATATGGCAATTCTTGCCTGGCATGGCATTTCTAGCCTAATTCAATCAATATCAATCATTACTATTCTAGTCCAATTCAAGCAATCAATATGGCATTTCAATCAATCAAAGCAATTCTTAACTATTCTATGCTATTTCCTAGCATGCTTCGAAAACCATATGTCTGCTTAACATGATTCTAATAACGTGTTCCTAAACATGATTTTGAGCATTCACAAAGAAAATAAACTCCTAAACATGTTTCTAATAAAGGAGGGAAAGATGACCTACCTTGACACATATTTCCACCTTGCAAAACAAATAAAGATTAAAGAATTCATAAAATCCCAAACATACTCAATTCTAAACAAGAAAAATAAAGAAGAAAAGAGAAGGGAGAAGAGAAGACTGCCCTTAAGACGTGCCCTCTCCGGGTTTAGAGTAATCGAACACCTAAAAAATATTAAACTAGAAAAGATTGAATTCTCAAGTGTGTCTTCAAGAGGGAGAAGAGATGATTTTGATATGTGTCCAAAAGTGAGGAGGAGTGGGGTTTATATAGTGTAAGGCTGAGTTGAAAAAGGAAACAAAAAACAAAAAAAGGAAGGATCCAATCAAAATTTTCCAGAAATACATGAAGAATAGTCGGCCAGCTGTGTGGGGACCATCAGCCAATAGTGGGATAGCTAGCCGGCTATGGGTGAACTGCCAACCGATGGTAGGACAGCCGGCTGATTGTCTTACAACTGCTAGTCGGTTGTGGCCCACCAAACCCCCTTGTTTCACATTTTTCTGTGCAATCCTCGTTCGACCTTCATCTATGCGATCGTGCATAACTTTTTAAATTCAACTCCAATTTGTGATCCGTAAAATTCTATGAAAACTAATAGTCGTGGCTTTACAACAGTATATGACTCATTGTCAGATTCCTCCTGAATTAATTTCTATGATTTTTTGAATTCATGCATCAATTTTTGATACTCTTAGTTGGTTTCTTCTAACTTTTTTCTTCCTGCTTACATGAACATTTTAGTCATTTCCATTGCTCAACATTCATTTTCACTTTATCATTGAGCCTCAAAAATCCAATGTCTATGACACCTCTACTAGAGCTGTTGGTAGGGTTTCTACATTCTTCTAGAGTGCGAACCCTAGAGGCTGTGAGCGGGGCTTCCATCCCGCTCCAAGCACTTCTAACCTTGATACTACTTTTCTAAGCTTCTTGAGAACACCTAAAGGGCCATATGAGTCAAGTCATAGAGACAAGACTTGGAGAAATGATGGAGTTGCCACCTGGGTAATTAACTATGAGAAAATTTGGACGATGGTAGTCGATCTCTTGCTTCTGGACCTAACTACCCTTCATCCCTTTAGAGACAAGTTTGGGAAGTTAGGTATGGGTTACACCCACCCCAAACATTAATCTAACCTTCAATAGGGTTTACTGAGTTCTAAGTTCTAAGTCACTAATGCTATCTTATCTTGATCATAAATTTCGTTATGCACAAAACCACTTCTATATTACAAGTGAGATGAACATTTTTATATACATATATAGAAAGGGGAGGAAAATTGATTACATAGCCATCAAACATGGGGGAAGGGATTGAGGATTATGATAATTCAAATAATATTGCAATTTATTAAATCCTACCTTAAACTAAAGGGATTCTATATTGATCCTTCACCATCGAATAGAAGCATTAGCGATGACAAGCATAATTAAGCTAATTGTCAACTAATCATGGTATTTCTATTCTAATCATGGCATCATTAATCATCAACTTACTTTGTTGAACATTAATTTCCAAACATCATATAATTAGCCATTAATTAACCATCAATTATGCTTAACTAATCACCAATTATCCACTAATTAATGACTAATTAACTACATAATTACTCACTAATCATGCATAATTAATTGTTGATTACCTATGGAATTAACTACTAATCATGGTATAATAATAAACTAATTAACTATTAATCATGCATAGCTAATTAAATTTTACTAATCCTAAACTGAACACGGCATAATTATCTCCTAATTATAGTTAGACTAATCATAAAAATTAACTAAAAAATAATTAAGAATTTAAAAAAGAGTAAAGGCCCTCAAAACCTTACGCGACTCTGATCACTATTGAAGGAAGAATCTTGACTGTAGAGAACACTAAAATATTGATTTTTGGGTATTTTTCTCCCAAGAATCACCTACCTTGAAGCAAGAGCCAAGTGCCTTTATATAGGCCCTCCAAAGGCCAAAAAATGAGGTCCTTTCCTTATGTGGCACTGTATGTATAGGCGTGTGCCTATATTGCTAGAGGCACTGATAGGGTTTCTAGATCCTTCTAAGCTGCAAACCCTAGAGGTGCTCACTTTTAATAACTATAGGCACTTGTGCGCTACCTCTAACACTAAAGGAGCTCGTGCACTGCCTTTAGTGAATAAAGGCATTAGTGCATCACCTCTAGTGGTAGAGGTGCCCACTTATAATTCCAAAGGCGCTCGTGCACCACCTTTTGTGCTATAGATGTATGTCCATACTGCTAAAGGTATGTGCTCTAGCGTACAGGCCCTAACCCTATTTCTTGATCCTAACTCTGACATATGCATCAGATAGGCATGATCTCTAGGGTTTCAGTCACTCCCTACTGATATCATACCAGCACTAAGCCTGCTTAGCTTTCTATCTCTAGTGTTAATTCTCAGTATCTCTAAAGCTTAAAAAATCCTTTGATTTGATTAGTTATCATCATTAGGCCTAAAAACCATAAGCAAAATTCTAATGCTTACAGTTTGCCCCCTACTTTGGAGGGGTTTGTGAAGTCACCAACATTAAACCAAGTATACTAAACCTCACACTTGCCTGCTTTGGACTTGTTGCCTGAATTCTACTAGGTTTCCTAATTCGATGGCTCTTAAAGTGATCCTACAATGCCTCATGGTTTTTAAGGTGATCTTACGCCACCTGATGTCTGTGGTCTCATTCTGTATTCTTTGAGCTTGTTGAAATTCTAAATTCTAATGAGGGCCTGATATGTCTTCACGCTCAAGGATTTTGGTGTCGTGTTGCACTCTAAAAATCTTTAGTGTGGTTCCATACCCTATAAATGTACGCCCTAATATGATTCCACATCTTTTAAGGGTTTTGGTGTCATTCCACACTCTTTAAAAGTCTTCGGTGTGTTTCCCACTAATTGAAGATACCTTGGCACGATTCCACGTCTTTTAAGGGTTCTTATGTCACTCTACACTCTCTAAAAAACTCTAGTGGGATTCCACAGTCTTTAAAGATACCCCGACGCGATTCCATGTCAATTAAGGATTTTGGTGCCATTTCGTACTCTTTAAAATTCTCTGGTGTGATTCCATACTCTTAGAAGATACCCTTACATGATTCCACGCTTGAGGATTTTTGGTGTCGTTATGCACTCTAAAAATTTTGGGTGTGATTTCAGTCTCTAAAGATACCCCTATGCGATTCCACGCTCGAGGATTTTGGTGTCATTCCACACTCTAAAAGGATTTTTGCCTGTGTTCTATTAGAGTCTAGGTTTGATTCCACACTCTTTGAATGAGCTTGTTGAAATTCTAAATTCTGTTGTTCGGGTTCTTAGTGCGATTTTGCACTCTCTTGGGATTTCGATGAGATTCTAGATTCTCTTTGGGGTTGCGATGTCATTCTGCAGCTTTTAGGGGTCTCGGTACGATTCTACAACCTTTAAAAGTGTTTCGGTAATTCAGTAAACTAGGATCCTTGAAAATTATGCAAAATTAGGGTTAGAAATTCCACCAAAATTGATATTTTGAACTTAGAGGCCTGCACCTCTAAATTAAAGGCGTGCGCCTCTAACATGTGAACCAGTATATAATCAGCTCTTTTTTTTTCCAATCGTCATTTTCCCTCTCCATAATTTCTGATTTTCTGGCAAAACATTTTATGATTTCTAGCATGCCTAGCCTTCTATGATCATGGAAAGCTACCCCGTTGAGATCACTCTCCCTCCACGAGCTTCGATGCTTAATTCAGCACTCACCAATGACCCAATTGATGATTACGCCAAAATTCGATGGGATCTGGGCTCCCATGACTTCTCCAGGGCAAGATCTTTCTCCCCTATGCTTTCTTTCAATAGTGCATTGTGTATTTTTGGTTTGAGCATTTTGTTGTATATTTTTGAGTTCTAGAAATGTAGGCAACTCTATTAGAGGTGCACGCCTGTAGGTTAGTCTCTCTGCTTGTAACTATTAGATGCACGTGTCCTTATAGTTTTATCTATCTATACTAAGGTGCTCGCCTTTAGGTTATGTTGGCTAGAGGCACACGCATATTGGTTAAGTTTCGCACCTCTAGGGTTTTCTCTACTCAGGCGTTGAACTTCGTGAATGTAAGCATTGATTTCATGCCTGTGGTTTGAACTTGGTAATGAATATCTTTGGCCCAATGACAAGAACTAGACAAATATTGAGTGATATGGACCGTTGACTTGAAAAATAGAGTAAAAATACCTTAAACACCCAAAACTAGCCCAAAAATACAAATGCATAAACATGAAAACCCAAAGAACGCCAAGCTGAGCCAAAATAGCTTAGTAAACCCCAAGGAATCTCTAAAAAGCCCATAACGGAAAGCCTAGAAATTTACAACTGAAAGCTAAATCAGCCTGTATCTGAAGAGGAGACAAGTGCTTGCATGAAAGAAATGGGGAAGTGCCTGAATCAACATCACCGCGCGTGAAAGAAAGAGGGGGTGCCTAAAAATGGCCCCAGTGCGTGTGAGGCACACGCGCATACATGTCTCCTACACGCGCGCTTTCTTCTCCCAGTTTTTTTATAAATACAGCCTATTTCTTGGTTTTTAGAGGCAACTACTCAATTTTTGTGAAAGCTTTATAGAATTTCACTTCAACCCCTCCTTTTTTATTATTTCACCCCTTTCCTTCAAATTCTCACACACACACCATTCAAACACATTTCCAACTCTTTCTACAATTTTGCACAACTACTCCCATTTTCAACTAGCTTTCAAACAAGCTAACACAAACACTCAATACTTGGTAAAGCCTGAGGGAAAATCACCACATTTCCTCTCTTGTTTTGCCTTTTTTTTTGTTTACGATTCGTGTTTAGAATGGAGATTAGGTGAATACAGACAAATGTTGCAGATCGGCGATGATCGATACAAAACCACCACTCTAATATACTTTCATTTAATATTCATCATTCATTTTATCATATTTTTTCTTTACTACCTTTATTTCATGCTCATTTACTTCATTCGTATTTTTTATCATTTATTTATTTATTTCACAGCATTTTTACTTTTGTCACCATTTACTTTATCGTAATTTATTTGATCATACTTTTAATTTATCACCATTTATTTTACTGCATTATACTTTACTGTGTTCTTTTATCGTATTTTTACTTTACAGTCTTTTACATTTTTTGCAATTTGGGTTATCGCACTTTACATTTTCGCACTTTACTTTTATTAGGCCTTATTTGATTGTCTTTTACTTTTATGTTTTTTTTTTTTAATTTTATTGTCATATAAGGGATGGCATTCAAGTCATGAATGGCTATCCAAAATCATTTTGCCAGACGCTATCGAATATACGAACATTCATTTACTTTGTCCGTCAAAATGTACTTACTTTGTTTAATCGATAAACAGACGTCACAATCAAATGGATTGTGCGGCGAGTCGTGTTACCAAACTCATGGGTAATACGCAGTCGCTACTTCACAATAAGTTCCCTCCCAGTTGCTTTTATGCTAACCATTATGTCTGCTTTATTTCTTTTTTTTTTCTTGAAATGATTTAATAATGATTGAAGCGGTAGGCTTACGATTGGTGGTGAGAAACCCAATATTTTGGAAGACAATGGCATGAGCATGAGGGTAATTAGACAATGGATAGAGTCGCAATGTTTGGTGACGAATCCATTCTCCAATGGTAGAGTCCATGAGCTTGGAAAATTGAAGTGTTAATTTCTTCCTTTTAATTACATTTCATTTGTTATTGCATTGTTGTGAACCCTTCTTCAGTTTCCCATATTTGTGTTTTATTGTTATGGATGCTTAAGAATTGCCTCACCACACGTTTAATAATTTAGATAACATCATTTGTATGCATGAAAATGAATTTAGGATCAAGACAGCTAGCAATTGACCAATTAAAGCCTCAAACTCAATAGATGGATTGGAGATCCGTGCCTAACTTTCTAAACTTGACTCTGAAGGGATGATGGATAGTTAGGTCCCGAAGCAAGGGATCAATTATCATCATCCAACTATTTCCTACAATTAGTTGCTCGGGTAGCGACTCTGATAACCTCTAGAACTTGTGTCTGTGGCTTGTTTTGTAGTATCCCTAAGTGTCTAAAAGGCCTTAGGGAATAGTGTCATGGTCGTAATCACTTGGGGTGGGATGGAAGCCCCACTCACAGTGGTGACTCCATTGGGATAAGAGAGAAGTCAAATCGATTAGGAATGTCGAGTTTTATAGTTTTCTTTTGTTAATTGTTGTCTTTTGCAACACTACATGATGCGTTCGAAACTAGCAAGTATACTAGTCGTACAAGTAATAAAGTGATAAGTAGATATTATTCCCACGAGGATTGATTCTAATTGAATTTGTTATTTTCCAGTAATAATAAACTAAACAGGGGGGCGTTTTGTTGATTGATTAACTAAACTTAATACGAAAGCAAATGAAGAATAACACAAAGCAAAGTTAAATGGAGTGAAAAATCAATGAGAGACACTTGGTTAAGAGTTCATTCTCTGCCACAAGATATGAATTTGTGAATTAACATAGAATTGTAATCCAATTACAGCATTGAAGTTATCAACCGTAGATAACAACAAGCTCTGTTATCCCAATCTTTCCCTTACTTTGTTGTTAAATAAAATAAGCTCTTTATTTAATCTCTATCCATTAAACAACCTAGAATAAGCTCTCTGAGTTTAATTCAATGGAAGCATTACGATGAGAAAGATAGGTTGATCTAAGCAATAATCACACAAGTTCAGATTATTTAACCTAGGTTGTATTTTCTAATTGCAATCTCTGATCACAATTTGCTACTAATGATTGGAAATTTATGACAATTACGGATCAAGATTTCTAATCTAGCAATAGACAACAACAGATTATATTCAGTTGGCCATTCCAATACAATCAGTAAGCAATCATAAGCATTAGATATGGGAAAATACAAGCAACTTCAATTAGAGAATTGGATAACAATTTCTTACCCAATCAACTCAAAAAATCCATATCAAGGGCTTTGAAATCACCCTCAACCAATTCAGATTTAGTTAGACATATTCAATCAGAATAACAAATACAATACAGAGAAATTCCAGAATTGAAAAGGAAAGAAAGAACTTAGCAAATTCTTTGAAAATCTTCTTTGTAGATGAATCTTCTCGGAATTATAGTTCCTCCTCTTTCAAAATATTCTTTCTCCTTCAAGAACTCCAAGGGATGAGAGAAATCCAGAAATGCAGCCTCCTCCCACGTTTTCCCCTCTTCAAGTTATGAAATAAAACCCTAAAATGTGTTTAAATACTCTACTACAGTATCGTGCTACAGTGTCCCGTATTATACATGCTACAGTGATGTGTGGAATTACATTTCTACACTTCTTACACTGTTTTGATTACAACTTTCGTTACACTGAATGGATTCATAAACCGTAAATTTCTCCAAAAAGTAGACTTCGAGAGCTTTTCAACGGTATATGATATGTCATCGGGTTCATTGTATATCAATACAATTAAATCCGAGAGATGGTTGACTAGCAGAGGTGAAAATGAAGGGTTTTACTCCATTTTGTGCAAGTTGCTCCAAAACTCCTACAAACATCAAAACCACACAAAAACATAAAAATACCAAGGAATATAGCAAAGAAACATGGACGAATTGATATGAAAATGATATATAAATAGACAATTATCAAATTCCCCCACACTTAGACTTTGCTAGTCCTCGAGCAACTACGACAATATGAAATAAAACTAAACCGAAAAAGAATCAACAAAAAATTAAAACACACAAATGCTTCATCTTGCAAATAGGCCTCAAAGATTGTACTTAATTATAACCCAAGGAAAACTTTAAAATAATGCACTTGATCAAGAATTTTATCTCAAAGATTAGTTTCGCTTCATTTCAATTCCTCAAGCGTGTGTGTGTGTAGAGCCATTCTCACCTAATCACTTGTAACCCGGAGGAGTTTATGCATAAAAATGAATCATATTTAATATTGAAGATGTGTGTATAAATGAACTCCATAGCTTGCTTTTTAAGTCACTCTCCACTAATGTAGACATGCACAACACCAAGGATCAAGTAGGACTTTATTAAGCTTGTAACGTTTGGCTTGGGTGAAGGTATGATAAAGGATACTAATTTGGCTCAAATCACCCACAAACACATAAATCATTCAAGATTATGTAGAGCTCAATCTTATAACACAACTTCATTTCAATTCACCAGGTTACTCCCCCAAACTTATTTAGAACACTCAATCTTTTTTTTTTTTTTTTGCAGAAAACAAAAGAAAATTACACCCCCAAACTTTGTTGTTTCATTCTTTTTAAGAACACTTAAGGGTATAGATCTCTTATTCTTCTTCTTTTGTTCTTTTTTTTATTTTTTTTTCTTTTTTTCTTTTTTTTTTTTTTTACACTTCCCCTCCCCCACACTTAAACAAACACATTGTCCTCAATGTGTAAAGTATGTGGACGATAAGTACAGATTGGCTTTTTTTCTTTTTTTTTTTTCAAACACAATAGAACTCACTTGCATTGCTCATGACACATCCCAACCTCCTCTAACTTCCCAAAACCAGAACATAGCTCAGAATTTAATTGTGAATGATCTACATGCTCATAGGTAAGGGATAAACTGTTTGGAACAAATTCATTTGAGGTTAGGAAATCTTTTAGTGAGTTAACAAAGAAAAAGGCTTACAGAGGCTCAAAGGGGTAACTAGGGATCAATTTCAGTCAAGGTTGGCTATTAAGGCTCAAACGGTCCAAAGATGGCCTAAATCATTTCCCCAATGTTGCACAGCCTAGGATTCCGCCTTGAGTGACCATCAAACAAGTTCTAGAATTCATTGAAATCTGAAGAAACATTTAAATTACATAAACTTTCTCTAAGTGAACAAATAAACTCAGTGATAATAGCTCAGTGCTCAATGTTGCGCAAGGAATCAAAAGCAAAGCGAAAACCAATAAACATTTCAAGCACACAGATCCATGCATCATTTATCATTTTCCAAGAGTTATTCTTAATTCAATCATTATCTTATCATCGACCCACAAAATGCAAGAAAAGAGGTACGTGGCGTTGTTACACCTGAGTCAAGATTGTATATTTTAACAATCCTTAGGACCAGTAGCCCACAGACTTAAGGTTTCCAGCCTATATACCTTTATTATGAAGAACAAAACAAGAAACAAGACACTTCAAAAAACATAAAATAAACAAACTAAAGATTTATTTAGAGAGAATGCGTTTCAAGAGTTAAGGAAACCCCATATTCTGCCATTCTCAGGTTTTTCCACAATTTTTTTTTTCAAATCGAAACTGATAAAGACAAAAACACATAACAACCCCAAATTACAGAAAACTAAACTTACTCATAAAATAACAAAGTCCAATAAGCCAGCAAACAAAAACAAGTCAGTTAGAATGGGTCTAAAAAGTTTAGAAGTTAGCCTCCTTATTCAGCCATTATGATTGAAGAGATCCAGAATGCGTTTCAAGAGAACTTGAACTTTTTAAGCCACCACTCTAAAAACCGAGATTAGAAAATATTACCTGGGACGAAGAAATAACCTAAAAAAGCTCAAAAGAAACGACATGAAAAATCTCAAATAAACACACTAAAAAGAAAGCAAACAAAAACGAAGCAAACCAGCAAATAGAGATTACAGATGGAGGGTTAAATCCAGTTGACGCCTTTTGTTGCCTTCTCCAAACCAATTTATCCGAGCCATTGTGGATCAGGTGAATAGACGAATTCTTGTAGTTTGTCAATTAACTCTCCTGCAGTTGAAGCTGTAACCAGCATTTGCCTTGCTGACGGTGAGATGAAATTTTTTTCTACAGCTTGATCAAGAAAGGACAACAAAACATCAAAAAAATTATTAACATTTAACAAACCAATGGGTTTCCGATGGATGTTTAGCTGTGCCCAAGAGGTGATTTGAAATATCTCCTCTAATGTACCATAACCACCCGGCAAAGCTATAAAAGCATCGGACTTAACAACCATATGTGCAATACGCTCATGCATACTAGAGACCTGTAACTCTTCCCCGATTGTGTTGCCTACGATATCTCGTACAGCTAATGGTTTAGGGATAATGCCGAGAACTTTGCTCCTCCTAGGGATGCAGCTGTTGACACACACCCCATTAACCCAAGACTACCCCCTCCATAAATCAAATTAATACCCCTCGCAGCTAATGTCTTACCAAGATCAAGAGCTGCTGTTGTAAACTCTCCATCTTTACCAAATTGCGATCCACAAAATATGCATATATTTTGGAATCGCCGAATTGGTGTTTTCTCCATTTCTAAAAGTGCTCTAAACTTGTGCAAGACAATGATGTACGTTAGGTATTATGCGATTCAAGTGCAAGACAGGTTATAAAATGACATTTCAAAATATGCAGCATGGATATATACACACGTAAAACTCTCAAATTGACACATGGGAACATAATTTCGGTAGGAGTTGCTCGATGCAGATTTATCGCCCCAAGATTTGAAAAAATGAGATATGCTTTCGACGAGGTTTGACAAAACATACACACTTGTCTCCCACGTGAAGCATGGAAAATGGAGATACACTTTCGGCGGGGGTTGACAAAACCCCCACACTTGTCTCCCACGTGAGACATGAAAAGTAAAGATATACTTTCGGCGGAGGTTGACAAAACCTCCACACTTGTCTTCCACGTGTACTTATGTCATAGGGTAGTCATATGGTTTGTCAAAAAGAAAACTTGAACTTAAAACAAACAAAATCAACAAACAACAATAATACAAAAACAACATTGATAATCAGATCAAACGAAACAAGAAAAAAAGAAATTTGACAACAACAACACACATTCAAATATACAAGTAGTTGTGATTGTGGCTCACATCTTCCTCTGGTTTTACGTCCAGTAACGGCTGAAACGCCTTCTATGAATCGGGGATTTGCTTCCCATCCAGTTTTTTATAAACTGGCAAACAGGGTCGTTTTTAGTCAGATTTCCTAGACTATAACACTGTAATTCATCACGAAATTGTGTCCATAGATTAAGCAATTCACGCTGAACAAGTCCACAAGAATGTGACTCGAGAGTTAACAAAACATTATCCAGCGACTCATACTCAAACCATTCTTAATAAATGAAAGTTTATCTTCTCTATTCCTGGACGCAAAACCTAATGAACGACAAGTCTGGTTACAATTCATCTAGCACATTTATAACATACTTGTAACCTTTTCGCTCTTCGCCTCTTGGCGTAGTAGCTTTCCCCTAGACCAGGCATGTATTTTGCGAGATTAATGTCCGGCTCACCGGACAATCTCACCTTGGCTTCGATAGCCATCGGATATCAGTAGGCACATTTAAGAGCATCAATGCCCAAAGTCTAGTCATCCGTACTTTATAAATTTTAAACACAGCATTTTGAGGAAGTGAAGGGAAATATTTATGAAGGTTCGACAGAAAGATATTGGCATCCATCGAAGAGGAGAAAAGGAGAGATGTTATCGATAATGCGATTGAGTGTGTTCTTCTCCCAGATATGCACGTTTTAAACCTTCGAGCAATGGCTTCAACTTCCGGTTGGATGTTTTCTCAAGCTGTTGCACAAATGAACTCAAAGCACGGAATAATCAAATTAAACGCAAGAAGAGAAAACAAAACAAAACAAAACAGAATTGAGACACATAAAAGAAATAAAAACATAATAGTAAACAAAAGTCAAAAGCAAACAACAAAATAAATGAGACAGATGGCAAAGAGCGATAAAACCTAATCAATTATGATGGATAAAGCGCACGAGAGGAATCACCTCGAGATATAAAAATTGATCATTACTACCTCCTTTTCTTCTTCTCTTTTTATTTATTTGTCAAAAACATTGGGTTGCCTCCCAATAAGCGCTTAGTTTAACAGCCTGACCTTACTTGCCATCACCCATTAAGATAAGTTGGCTCATAGAGAGGTACCTCATCGATGTCCTGCATCACTGAATTCTCATAGTAAGGCTTCAACCTGTGCCCATTCACCTTGAATACTTTGTCCGTTTTTAAGCTATTGATTTCCACTGCACCATGAGGAAAGACATCAGTAATAACGAAAGGTCCAACCCATCGAGATCGTAATTTACCTGGAAATAACTTGAGGCGGGAATGAAATAAAAGAACTTTCTGTCCCACTTCAAAATTCTTGCTGGAGATCATTTTATCATGAAATGCCTTAGTTCTCTCCTTGTAAATTCTGGAATTCTCATAGGCATCATTTCTAAGTTCTTCCAATTCTTGCAATTGAAGCTTCCTTTGTTCACCAGCAGCATCCATCTCCATGTTACAAATCTTTACTGCCCACCATGCTTGGTGTTCGAGCTCTACCGGAAGGTGACATGGCTTACCATAGACTAACCTGTATGGAGACATACCAATAGGTGTCTTGTAAGCAGTCCGGAATGCCCAAAGTGCATCATTAAGTCGTAGGCTCCAATCTTTTCTGTTCGGATTCACTGTCTTCTCAATTTGAAACTTTAACTTGACCACTAGTTTATGGATGATATGCAGTAGAAAACTTGTGAGTGATGTTGTATTTCTTGAGCAAGGCTTCAAATGATCTGTTGCAGAAGTGTGTCCCTCTATCGCTTATCATGGCTCTTGGTGTTCCAAATCTCGCAAAAATGTTAGATTTCACAAAATCTACAACAACTTTAGAATCATTAGTTATCGTAGCTTTTGCTTCCACCCATTTAGAAACATAATCCACAGCAAGTATAATGTAAACATTACCAAAAGATGAAGGAAAAGGACCCATGAAATCAATACCCCACATATCAAAAATCTCAACAACAAGTATAGGGGTTTGTGGCATTTGATTTTTGGCACTTAAATTACCTGTCCTTTGACAACGATCACAAGCTTTGCAAAATAGATCTGCATCTTTGAACAATGATGGCCAGTAGAATCCACAATCAAGAACTTTCAGGGCTGTTCTTTTTGGTCCGAAGTGACCGCCACATGCATAAGAATGACAGAAGGTCAAAATTGAATTAAATTCAGATTCAGAAACACACCTTCTTATCACTTGATCAGAACAATGCTTCCATAAGTATGGATCATCCCATATGTAATATTTGGCAATGTTTTTGATCTTGTCCTTTGAGCTCGAGTCAAGTCATGTGGTAGCTTCTTGGTAACTAAGTAATTAACAATATCTGCATACCAAGGGGCTGCTACATGTAGAGACAGCAATTGTTCATCCGGAAAACTTTCTTGTAATGGTAGTACATCCTCGTCATGGACAATGCGACTGAGATGGTTAGCAACTAAGTTTTCACTTCCCTTCTTATCTTTGATCTCCAAGTCAAATTCCTGTAAAAGGAGTATCCACCTGATAGCCTTGGTTTTGCATCTTTCTTTGTGAGCAAGTACCTCAAAGCTGCATGATCAGAATAAACGGTTACTTTAGTACCAATCAAATAAGATCGAAACTTTTCTAAAGCAAAAATAACCGCTAGCAGCTCTTTCTCAGTGGTAGAATAATTAAGTTGAGCATCATTTAAAGTCCGAGATTCGTAATAAATGGCATGTGGAATTTTGTCAATTCGTTGACCCAAAGCGGCACCGATAGCATAATCACTCGCATCACACATGATCTCGAATGGATGATTCCAATTTGGAGATTGGATTATTGGAGCTGAAGTCAAGAGTTCCTTTAGTTTCTCAAATGCCTCTTTGCATTTCTCATCAAATTCAAAGGCCACATCATTCTGCAATAATCTGCATAGAGGCAATGCTTTCTTCGAGAAATCTTTGATGAATCGACGATAGAAACCTGCATGACCGAGAAACGAACGAATATCCCGAACACTTGTGGGAAGGAGTAAGGAACATATAAGATCTATCTTGGATTTATCAACTTCTATACCCTTAGTAGAAATAACATGTCCCAAAACTATACCCTGATCTACCATAAAATGACATTTTTCCCAATTTAGAACAAGGTTAGTTTCCATACATCTTTGAAGTATAAGTTTAAGGTTATCAAGGCATTTATCAAAAGAATCACCAAAAACACTAAAGTCATCCATAAATACCTCAATGATGTTCTCAACATAATCAGAGAAAATACTTACCATACACCTTTGGAAAGTGGCAGGGCATTGCAAAGACCGAACGGCATGCGTCGATACGCAAATGTACCAAATGGGCATGTAAATGTAGTTTTCTCTTGATCTTCAGGGGCAATGACAATCTGATTATATCCTGAATAGCCATCAAGAAAACAATAATGAGAATGACCTGCTAATCTCTCCATCATTTGATCAATGAATGGCAAAGGAAAGTGATCCTTGCGAGTTGCAGAATTGAGCTTTCGATAATCAATACAAACTCACCACCCGGTTTGGATACGAGTGGGAACTAGCTCATTATTGTCATTTTTAACCATCGTAACACCAGATTTCTTTGGAACGACTTGGACTGGACTCACCCACTTGCTATCCGAAATTGGATAAATCACACCCACATCTAACAATTTTAGGATTTCTTTCTTGACAACTTCCATCATTGGAGGATTCAACCTCCGCCGTGCTTCTCGAGTGGGCTTGGATCCTTCTTCTAATAAGATACGGTGCATGCATATGACTGGGCTAATACCTTTGATGTCAGCAATTGTCCACCCAATGGCTGTTTTGTGATCTCGAAGCAACTCGGATGAGTTTTCCTCTTCTTGTAATGTGTAGGCCCGTGGTTATTATGACCTGGCAAGTCTTCCACCCAAAGAATACATACTTCAATGTCTGAAGAGCTTAAGCTCCAAGGTAGGGGCTTTCATCACAGAAGAACATTGCTCATTAGATAAAGTGCATTCAGAATGTCCGAAACATCATACCTATGTGTGGTGATAGCTATAGTCTTCTCCAAGCTTGCCAACATCTTCCTCCATCTTCTTTAGACACTTGTATCAACTTTCTCGATTCTCTGGAATTTTCTGCCCCTATGTGCGCACTAATGGCTACTTCCAATGCATCCTTGGGAGTTAACTCAAAAAGTTGTTGTGCCAAAGAATCAATAACATCAACTGCAAAAACAGAATGGAAGTCACTAGGGTACCTCATTGCCTAAAAAATATTGAAACGAATCACTCGCCATCAAACTCCATGGTGAGAGTGCCATCATGAACATCAATCTTCGTTCGGGCAGTTTTCAAGAATGGCCGCCCCAAAAGAATCGGTGTTGGATTGGGAGATGTCTCATCCTCCATTTCCAGAACATAGAAGTCTGCTGGAAAAACCAAATGATTCACCTGCACAAGCACATCTTCCACAACTCCCTTGGGATATGCATTAGAACGATCAGCAAGTTGAATGGTAATACCAGTTTTCGCAAGAGGGTCCAAGATTCAAGAAAGCATAAATAGAATAGGGCATAACATTAATTGATGCTCCTAAATCTAACATAGCTCTTTCAAAATTGGTATTGCCAATGGTGCATGGAATGGTGAATGTACCTAGATCTTTGCATTTCGGAGGAATTTTTCTTTGCAATACAGCTGAAACATTTTCCCCCACACTTACCTTCTCATTTCCTTTCAACTTCCTCTTGTTGGTGCATAACTCCTTCATAAATTTTGCATGACGAGGTACTTGCTTGATAGCATCCAGAAATGGTATATTCACCTCGATCTTGCGAAAAGTTTCCAGGATTTCCTGTTCTTGTTTCTCCTTCTTTGATTTTGCAAATCTGCTAGGAAAAGGTGGAGGAGTAACATATGAAGGAATATGGGTTTTCGGATTTACCCTAGAAGATGATGTTTTATTCATGGTGGAAGTGGTGTCATCCCCTTCATCAGTTTGTGATTTCTTTGGTGGAATCTCTAATTCTTTCCCACTTCTCAAAGTTACAGCACTAGCATTCTCTCTTGGATTGATCACCGACTGAGAAGGTAATTTTCCTGAGCTTTGACTCTCAAATTTGCTCATGTTAGTGGCCAATTGTCCCATTTGATGTTCTAGGTTTTGGATACTTGCCCTAGTTTCCTGCTGAAATTGCATTGTGTTAGTGGCAAGTGCTTTAACAATATCATCCGGAGAGACATCCTGAATTTTTTGTGGGCTGGTTTGTGTGCGGTTGATGGTTGTGCTTGAAATGGTTACTGTCACCCTTGGTTTGATGTGAACCTGGTGGTCGAGTGGTTTGGCATTTGGGGCAATTGGTTATGATTCCCATATCTTAAATTAGGGTGATCTCTCCATCCATCATTGTAAGTATTGGAGAAAGGGTCATACCTTTGCCTTGGTTGTCCTGGAAATCCACCCATGGCATTGGCTTGTTCTGTATCTCCTTCTTGCAAAGTTTGACACATGTCGGTTGGATGGTCCATGGCAGAACATACCCCACATGCATAAGATTGCTGCATATGTCCTACAGCCATTTTTTTTACAAGAGAGGTAAGTTCACAAAGTTGTTGTTCAATGTTTGAAGTACTTACATCATTTACTCTTTTTGGTAGTTGTGGCTCAAATTGACTGCTGAATTGTTGGGAGTTCGCTGCCA